>CANUEP010210280.1:0-42447 GCA_947857235.1 Jatropha podagrica | reverse complement strand
CTTAGATTTTATTAATGAATTTATCTCAAGTGTTTTTATTGAATAAGCCTTTAATAAATTTAAATTCTTCCTTTTAGGTTTTTCAATAAATTCTAAATTAACTTTTTTATTCCTAGTTTTAATTTTAATACAATCTTCTTTAACTGAATATGGTGTTATTAGGTTTATAAATGGTGTCCCTAATATTACCATATAATTTATCTGAGGTGAAAGTAAAAATATTGTTTTTATTTCTAAGTCTTGATTTACAATTAATGCTTCAATTTTACCTACTATATCTAACTTAGTTTTATTTGCTGTACTAAGTTTTTCATTAGTATCTAACCAAAATCTTTTAGGTATTAATGAAGATTTTATGCAATTTAAATCTGCTCCAGTATCAAATAATGCTACTGTGTTTATTATAAAATTATCAGCTATTTTAATATCTATTTTTACTAAATATTTTCTTGAAGTTATTTCTTGTAATAAGAATAAAAAGTTATTATTTACTTCTTCATCCTTTAAATTATTTATTTCATCATTTACCTCTTCATCTGGTTCTTCTGACGAAGAACTAGATTCAGTATTATTTTCTAATAATTTTATTTTCTGAGTATTATAATGCATCTGAATTTTTAATTAACTTACTTCTTTCTTTAAAATTTTTATTTCTTTATGTAAATCTTTTATTGATACATTAGTTTCTATTTTCTTATTTTTATTTAATATTGTTGTTAAATCATATGTTTTATTTTCTATCTTTGGAATCCTTTCTTTTACTTCTCTATTTTCTTCAAAGCTTTTTATTAATTTTTTAAGAAGTTTAGATTTAGTGTCATTATCTTCTATACTATTTATTATTTCTAATAATGTACTTTGATCTTTAGTTAACATGTTTATAGATTTATCTGAACTAGATGTTGATCCTAATTCATCAATCTGATTATCACTTTCTGAAAATTCAGAATCAGAATCAGATGTTGTTGTTGCATATAATTCATAAATTTTATTTAAGACTTCTTCTTCCAAATTTAATTCATTCAATTTTTTATTGAACCTACAGAATCTAGCTATGTGTCCTTTTTTACCACAATTATAACAAGTTAAATCTTTATATGATTTTTTACCTGGTGCTTCACTTATCTGTTTTTTCTGTTTATATTTTTTATAAGGTTTATTACTCTTTTTCTTTTTATAAAATTGTTCTCTACTTGGTTCTATTTTATAATTTCTTTTATAGTTTTTATTCCTTTTATAATATTTTTTATGTCTTGGTTCAGAACATTTACCATTACAATTTTTATTTAATGACATACCATAATCAAATTGTTTACAGAAAGTTCCTAGTTCTTGTTTGGTTTTATTCAATTCATATTTTAAAGTTCTCTGTAGTTTTAAATCTTGACAGATTTGCCAACCTTCCCTTTGAATTATACTTACTAATTGACCATATGTTAAATTATTATATGGGATTGGATTACCATAATGTTGTTTAATAAAGTTCCTAACCTTTTCCCCCAGGAAAAAAGGAAGTCCTGCAAGGAACTTCTCTTTCCAGAAGGCATGGTTGAAATCCTCTCTTAACATTAATCTAGTTAAGAATGTAGTTTTATAATACTGAAAATCACTTAATTTTTTACATTTTAAATTACTTAATAATTCAGCATTTTTATCTTTTAACAATGATGGATCTCCTATGAAATGTAATGAGATTGTTAGGATTAATGCAGACACTGCATCCTGAATGGTATCTCCATTTTCATCCATTATAGGCTCACCTTCACTATCTACTTGTACAGAATTTAATATACCTAGGTGTTGTTGGTCAGTAAGGTGATAATTCCACCAACCTTTGAGATGTCCTGTGAAACCAGCTATAATGGTTTCTGCTATAGCCCTATCTGAAGCTAATGACTGGGTTTTATAGGCATTTGCTGCCATAGTCATTTGCTGTAACAGACTAAGAATACTATATTCAGACAAACCATCTATGTTCCATTCATAGATTGTGTTTGCATTATATTTAAATTGTGATATACTATTTGGTTGTTCTACCAAACCTAAGTCTGGTGCTTTACTTACTATTTCTCTATGTGAAATAGGATTTATAAACTGTTTATCATTTTCTGACTCACTTATACTAGTCTCAGTTTCTTCCTATATAATATTTATGTTTCTAGACTGAGGTGTTTCCTGAGTTATATTTCTACTTGCTTGGGAGCTTGATTCTATTTTACTAAGTTGTTCTTTTAAACTATCTAGAAAACTACCTTTTAATTCTTTTTTGCTAGAGCTAGACAATTGATAAGGTTTAAAAATGTGAGATTGTATTTTATCTTTACTCTTTGGTTTTACCTCTTTATCTTCTAATAAACCTATCTTTTTTAGCTGAGTGTCTATACAAATTAAACTAGCATTACTAAAATTATTTTGTTATATTATTTTTTTATCTGAGTCAATATCTCTAGCAATTTTATAAGGTGCACAAACTATTTCATTATCCTGATATTTTATTTTACTAATTGTTTTAGGTGGAAAGTCACTCTGTATTACTCTATCATTTACTATCCACTCTGGTCTTTTATCCCTAACTGTTATCGGATTTAAATTTTTATTTTTAATTAATTCAAACCAATCAAAGAACTTTATTTTATCCTTACTATTCATTTTATAATCTAAATATTCTTGTTTTAAATTTTCAAATTTATGAGTTTTTAATATCTTATTTAACTTCATTAAGTTTTTTGTCTTCGTAATTTCTTTTACTAGACTCTTCTCTATATCTTGTTTATTAAGCACATTTAATTCTCTATTTATTTCACTTACATTCTAAGTTATAGCTGAGGCTGTAGGTGAATTAGGTGATGAATTAGCCAAATCAGACTGTTGATTGACATAATTCTCTACTGGGTTATAAATTGCTTGAGGAATAGATGAACTATAATCTACCCCTTTCATTTTTCTATCTGGTATATCAGATGTAGAATATCTATGATATTGAAAGATTTTATGATTTCTTGTATAAAAAAAATTAATATTGTAATATTATCACAATGCATTCTTCTTTCATAAGATAAAATTGACAATTTTGAATTATATATAATAGACTTTATATATATGAATTTTTAATCATGTCAATAACTATAATTATTATTATTATTTTTAATTTTATTTTATTTTTTAGGTCTATTTAGGATTAGAATAAACTTTCTAATAAAATTTATATTCAAATAGAAAATTAGCATAACCAATCAAAATTAAACTATATTTATTTTTGAATCAATAAAATTAAAGTCCTCAATAGTGTTTTTATCAATTCATAAATTTAACATTGATGTTTTAAGTACTCAATATTCTCTAATTAGAATGTGACTAAATTATCATTAATGCAATTATTAATCAACCAATAAAATATAAATAAAATTTTAAATTTCTATTTAAGTAAAAAATTTATGATTTATGTACACTAAAATATAATCTAATGATAAATGCATATACGATTTGATATAAATTCAAATTTGAATCCCTTTTCCCCTACACTCAAAAAAATTATGATTTATTATATTATAATTTAAATGTTGAAATTTCTATGGTTCCATCGAAATAATTGAAAGTAAAAATTAAAATATATTACCATTAAAAATATTAATCTTACAATCTAAATAAAATTTAAACTTTTATCAATAAAATATAAAATAAAAGGAAGAAAGAAAAGAAAAAATGAAGAATATGCATACTGAAGAATACGGCACAGAAGAAATATACTGTGAGTTTTAGGTTTGTAAAATAAGTTATCAATTTTGATTATAAATTTAACAATAGATAAAAATTTTGTTATTAACTCATTTATAATTCTTTTGTCAACTGTTAGCAACGGAAGAACAATGAAATAAAATTTATTAGTTAATAAAAAATAATTTAGGTTATAATTTTAGAAATGGAAAAATTTCGTTGCTAATCTGTAAATAAAATCTTTTACCAAGTTTATAATTTAGAAAAGAAAAAATTCCGTTACGAATTCGAAAGCAGAAATCTTTATCAAGTTTATAATAAATCTATAAATGTATAACTCTAAATGCAAATAAAAAGAATAGGAGATTAATAAATTATAAGAAATATAAATAAAAATTATTTTATTAATTTATAAAAGAAGAGAGTTAAACTCACCACAAGAAGAAAATATGATATCAAATTTAATAATTTTAAATTATTAAAAATTTGAAGTAATAATTCTTGATAGTAAAAAATAATTAAAATTAAACATATATATATATATATATATATTGGTATGATAGAATAAAATTTTAATTAATATTAATATAATAAAAATAATAAATTGAAATCATAATTAAGCATTAAATTAAACTTTCTAATAGAATTTAGATTCAAATAAAAAAAAAATATCAATAAAATTAAAAAATTTTTAATTAACAAATGACTAAATTATCCTTATTGTTAGCAATTAGATTTAAAGTTTATAAGGGCAATTTAAAAACTCAATGTTCTCCATTCGTACTTATATATATATTACTAAATTATAAAAATATAAATAAAAAATATTCTATTAATTTATAAAAAGAGAGATTTAATACTTACCACAAAAAAATATGGTAACAAATTTAATAATTTTAAACTAATAAAAATTTGAAGTAATAATTCTTATAATCAAAAGAAAATAAATTCTTGATAGTCAAAAGCAATTAAAATTAAATATATATATATATATATATAGATAGATTTAGATTATAGATAGATTTTTAATTATTTTTATATATTTAGTACTGAAATAAATATTCCTTTATAGCAATAATAATCGATCACTATTTATTGTAATTACTATTATGTTGAACTAAATATTAGTCCATATAATTATCGTAATGCTATTATATAACAATTTACAATTAGATTAATATTAAGATCCCTAATTGATTTAATATTTCTATTTATTTGATATTTAATATTTTTTAATAATTTTTTAAAATAAATAATTTATAATTAACTAATAAAATATTAATAAAATTAAAAGTCTACTAAAATTAAAATAAGACTAAATTACCCTTAATGGTATTTTTAACTAATTACAGGGGTGTTTTAGAAAGTCAATGTTTCCTATTCGTACTTTTATATATATTATAGACAAGTTGTTACTTAGTTCTCAAAAATGTGTGAAATTGAAGAATGAAGAAAAATAATTTCTTTCAAATAATTTTGTGACTTAATTTCTTTTATCAGGCAATCATATCCATTTGGCCAAAATTAAAAATTAAATGTGACTTAATTTACTAAATTCTCTTATAATTATCATTTTAATTGCAAAACTCACGGTATAATTTGGGGTATGAGAAGTCGATATTTCTCCCTTATTTCACTAATTGGAACCTTTTTATCAATAAATTCTATATCCTTTAAATTATCGAATGTCGATGAATTTTATAAAGTAATGTTTTTTTTTTCAATTGCATTGGCATTGGATTACTAAATACCAATGAAGTATAATTTGTTGATAAATTTTTTACGTATTTACCATGCTTTTTGTGGCAAAATTTATTTATAACTACATTTTTTAATAAAATTAATTTAAAATTATTAAAAATTTTAATATGAGCTATTTTAATTTGCGAAAATGGACTGAATAAATATAGTTTAAGAATTGCATATGAGCCTAATTTATGTTTATGTGAAAATATGTGTTGCTTATGCAGTTCTAGTAAGCAAGTATGGTAAGACAATTAGAAGTATAGGATCATTCTAGAAGGATTTGTAATGGAAAAGACCATAGAGTTTCATATAAATAGACTAAGTCTCCTCTTCTTAACCCTAATATTGACTAGTTCCATTAAAAAACCATTTTGTGAATAAAAAAACAAAGAGAAAGATCTCAGTCCTACAAATTTTAATTACTTCTGCATTATTAATAGTTGGTGTTCTAAATTCATATACTATATTCATTAATTTTCCTACATACAACAGTAAATGACTTTTCATTACACATTGACTTCTTGTTAAATGACTGGTCGGTTGATGGATTATACTTTTGATAATTTTCAAAGCAGACAAACACCAAAAGTGGTCTTCATTAAAAATTTTCAAGAATAAAGAATTTTTGTGGTGATAGAGGTAATATTGGCAGTGAAAGTTATATGATAACATTCTTTCCTCGCATCTCAAATAATAGGGTTCACTTCCCTGAAACACAGTGACAAAATTAGATATTCCTTCCATTCTATTTATATAGAGAAAATTTTCTTTTTAGGCGTTTTATTTATATAGAAAAATTTTCCTAATATGGTAACTTTGGAACTAATGCCAAGGAAAGAAGTCTAAAATGCCATTGCTTTGATTTATGATTAAACATTGACTTTGAAAATATTTCAACAAAATAGCAAACATCATTATGGTTGGCATTTAATGTTAAAAAATTAACTGAAATGTGCATAAAAAATTGTGAGATTCAAACATATTTTGTGCACAGATTAATTTTACTAAATAGCTTGTGCTTAATATTTAAGTGTGCACATATAGTGAAATTTACTCACAAATGTTAATATAATCGTGTTTTATTGCTTTTGTTAATGAGATAACTAGAAAATGTGAAGATTAATGCTCATATTTACAAGGTTGTTTGCAAACTTCTATAAGAAAATGTGAACACATGAAAATAGTTGCGCATACTTACAATTTAGTCCTGATAAACAATTTTACTTTTTAGTTAGTCCACATGTACAGTAGGAATATGTGAACATTTTTATATGACAACACACATATTAAAAATGTGTGCAATATAAATTAAAATTCAGTAAACATATTGAGCAGTAAATGTTGCACTTTTGTTGTGGCTTTTCTAATCATTTAACTATAAACTTCAACTACATCAGGCAAACAACCATTCATCATAAAGTTATTCTTGGACATGTGCTTAATTTTGTAGTTGTTACCTCCATTTCACCTGATGATATTAACCATATAAGTTTGTAATGTGATTAACACCTTATTCAAATCAAAAGTAGAGAATTCATAATAAGCTTTAATAATAACATCAATCAGTTGCTCAATTGTGTTTGGAGTCTCTTTTAGGTCAGGACTATTTGGAGGTTGTCTATTTCACAGACCTTTTATTCCAGTATCAGCTACATTATTACTTTTTGCATTATGCCAAATTTTATAAACTGTCTTAGTGGATATAGATAAACTGTTTATAACTTTATGAATACTACAAGCATTTGACTCACTCTTCTTAGTTTTAGAACGGAATAAAGCTTAATTTGGCCCCTAAGCTTGTTTAGCAGGATAAAAAATGTCAGATTTGACTTTTTTGGCCCATTTAATCCTTGAACTTGTATGAAATGATTAAAAGGATCTAATTTCACTTTTTAGGTCAATTTAACCAATGAATTTGTTTTGATTTTGATAAATAAATAATTGATTTAATTTAACATGATTGACTTTTCATCTCTTTTTGTCATACATTAAGAACACTCATATAAAACTTTTTTTAATAATTATAAATATAAATTTAAAATTCATAAAAATATCATTTCTTAAAATATAATAAATTTATTAACATGCATTATAACTTTAATTTATTCAATATAAAAATAATTTCATAAGTAATAACTCAGTAATAGAGGTTAATTTTAAAATTTTAAAATTAATATATATTTATAAACTCAAAACTATCAATCAAAGTAAAGAGCTTCATATATCATTTTTTTATATTTTATAATTAATTATTTTTTTAATAAATTAGTCAACTCGATCCTAAATATAGTTTTAATAAATATTTATATAATGATTTTCATATTGTAAGTACAATGAAGAATTAACGGTTAAATTGACTCAAAATGTCAAATACTTTTTTAATCATTTTAAATAAGTCATCGGTTGAATTGACTTAAAAAGTGAAATTAGATCTTTTTAATCATTTTATACAAATTGAAGGGCTAAATTGGCCCAAAAGGTCAAATTTGACCTTTTCAATCATACTAAACAAGTTCAAGGATCAAATTGAGCTTTATTCCTTTTAGAACACAACAACATACAAGCTATATTTTTCACATCTTTAGTGATGTTTTTCCTTTTGTTGGCTTTTTGTGCCTCTTCTGAAACGTTAATTGGTGGTGCTATTGTTTCAAATTTCACAAAAGGAAATTGTTCAGTGGATGACATTGAGATTAAGTCTAAGAATTGATTGTTGAGTATAGATACAACTTCTAAAATTGCAAGCAAATTCTGATGGATTGTATTCAAATCAAAAGAAAGGACTGTGTCCATGACATTTGTGGATTAAATTTTAGAGTTATAAACTCATCTCCATTTAAATGAATTCAATTTGAAAATTTTAGCTCCAAATTTTAATTTTTTACTTGCAAATTTAGTAAAGCAAAATAAAAAATTCAAGGTTAAAAATTTTGGCTCCAATTTTTTTTTTTTCAACTTTGCGGCTTGTTATAATTACACCCTATTTTTAAATTAACCCCCCAGGCACCCTAAAATGCAACCTTTGTGATAATTGAACCCTCAAATGAAATCTGTCCTTAAAAAATGATTAAATTAATATATTGTGGGACCCACCATTTGATATAGGGTTAAAATTTAACCACCACCAGTTAAATGAAATGCGGCGTTTGAAGTAAGAAAAATCAACAAATTGAACAAAAGGGTTTAACCTTAAACAAAAAGAAAAATTAAAAGATTGGGAGTCCTAAACAAAAACAAAAATTCACAAATCGGGAGCCCTAAACCATGGAGCTCTTGACGATTTGAATAAGGAAAAACACAAACCTCAGTTTTTCCTACATCATCACAACTATTATAGCCGATTGCCATCATCGACTCATCTTGTCGGTGGCTCGATTGGAATTTGACACCGATAAGAGATTACAGAAAGGAAATGGCAAGAGGGAAGAAGAAGACAAAAGATTAGTAAGTTCCACAGAATAAAGTAACTCTATTGTTGTTTTTTATTGCATAATGGGATCCAAGAGATTTGGATGTGAGCTTTTGTGGTTATGCTGGATTGGATATTGTGTGCAAAATAACATATTTTGAATATTTTAACAATAAACTACAAAAGCAAAGCATGAGTTAGTTTAAATATTAGGAAAATGTATGCACATGTTGTACTTTGTCATTCTTTAAAAAAAGGTTGTGCTTTGTTGGTTTAAAAATTAGAAAATAGTAAGATAGTTTATGCTTTTTAAGCATTTGAACAAACTCACAGCTATGAGGGGTATTGTGTGCAAAATAACATATTTGGAATAATTTAATGGTAAATTACAAAAGCAAAGGATATGTTAGTTTACGTTCTTTAAAAAAAAAAAAAGATTGTGCTTTATTAGTTTAAAAATTAGGAAATAATAAGACAATTTATGCCTTTTTAAGAAATTGAACAAGCTCATAGGTATGAGTAACTATGATTGTGTGCAATTTATTACTATATATGACAGTAGTAGTGGATGGTTGTGCGAAATAAATTTAAATCATTTTTTTGAATTTGTGCTTTGCCTATTTAAGTACATTGTGTCTTATTTCATTAATTGCATTTGTGTAATAGGTTCCCACTTGAAATATGGGTTGGTGGAAAAATGAATAATAAGAAGAACATTAACTATATTGGAGGAAAGGTTTTGAAAGAGTGGGATACACATAGGGATACATAAGAAATGTCTTTCCTAGATGTTGCTAATGCCGTAAGGGGGTATGGGTATGGAGAAATTCAAAGTATAGGCTACTTAGTGCCAAGGGGAAATTGGAGGTCTTTAGAGATGTGCAAGACTGATGAAGACATTAAAATAATGTTTGAGAGAGGAAAAGAATTCAATTGGTTGAAGGTCTACATTGAGACAGATATTCAGTTAGATGAGAATAAGGACTTTAGTCATAGTAATTATGTCAGTGATGAGGAGCCTTATGTCTATGATAAGGTAGTGGATGAAATTGATATTGCGTTGCTAATGCAGAGAATGGAAAAGGAGGGACTCATAGTAGATTGAGATGAGCCTTTCATAGAAGAATATGATACGGAAGATGATATAGAAGAAATAACACCAGCTAATGAGGTTGAAGAAGTAAAAGTGCAGCAAGATGAGGAAGAAGCAGAACAGGAAGCTGTTGATGTTATTTTAATTGAAAATGAAGAAGCAAAAGAGGAAGTTGTTGATGTTATTGAAGAAGCACATTGTCATGTTATTGAAGATGTTGAGAATAGTGTAGAAGTTGATGAATTCTTCAATGTCGATATAGAAGACAATGATGATGAGTTCCAAAATGCTGAGGAAGACAGTGATGTTAGTTTAGTAGCACTATCTGACAAGGATGATGAGGAATTCCTGATTGCAAAGGAGAACAATAAGCTGAAAGATGTTGTGGTTGATAATGGATTAGGTTTAGGGCTAGATGCAGTGCAAAAAATACCTCCACACAAAGCACAGGGAGATTGCTTAGAAGAAGATTTGGCATATGATGTAGAACATTCAAGCACATACAGTAGTGAAGAATGAGATATCGCTGTCAATAAGAAGAGAAGGAAAGAGAGAAATGTTTATGATCCTGGATGTGATAATAACTTATTGGAATTTTATTTTGGCATGGTATTTGCTGGTAAAGAGCAACTTAAATTAGCAGTGCAAAATGTTACACTTCTAAAGGGATTTAATGTGAGATGGAGGAAAAGCAAGGCTAAAAAGGTAAAAAGCAGGTGTCAAGTTGGTTGTAACTGGAGACTTTATGGGAGCACTAGGGGTAGGGATAACTCTTGGGTTATTAGATCATATGAAAAGGATCACAGTTGCTTTAGGTCATTGACTAATAGATAAGCTTCTGTAGAGTTTATAGCAATTGAATTCTTGAACCAAATACGTACTAATCCTAATTATGGGATTGACAAAATGGTGAAGCACATGCATGAAAAATATGCTGTCACAGTCAATAGGCAGATTTGATATAGAGTAAGGGCAAAGGTTATGACTAAACTAAATGAGTCATTAAAGTCCCATTATAGCAAACTTAGATCTTACATTTCTGAGTTAAGGAGAGTTGACAAAGGGGGCACATTTATCCTTCAATGTGATATCAGAAATAAAAGGGGGCCAAATGTTTTTAAGAGGGTCTACATTTGTTTTTCTACCTTATTAAAGGGATGCAAATCAGGTTATAGGCCTTGTTTATTTATTGATGGGTGCTTTCTTAAGACTATGTTGGGTGGGCAACTGTTGACTACTGTTTGTAAGGATGGGAAAACCAAATGTTCCCAATTGCTTGGGCTGTTGTTGAGAGGGAGAAAGAAGACAGTTGGTGATGGTTTCTGTAGTTACTATTTGAGGACTTAGAAGTTGGAGATGGACTTGGATTGACAATTGTCAGCGACCAATTGAAGGTTAAGCAATTTGAATACTTTTTTTTTTTGTAAACCTTATATATTCATTTAAGCTTATTTACATTTAACTCAGTTTTATTAGTTCTATTTGTTTGCGTAGGGTTTGGAGAATGCAATTAGAGAACTTCCACCTATGGTAGAACACAGAAATTGTGTAGTTCATATACCTACTAATTGGAAGAAAAAGTATAGAGGGGAAGGATTTAAACAAGCTTTCTGGTCCATAGTCTACCCTACTTATGAGGCCGAGTTCAATAAGAACAATGAAGAATTGTAGAAACTTAGCCTGGAGGCTGCAATTGACTTTTTGAAGAGAGATAAGACTAAGTTTTGTAGGGCTTTTGTTTTAACTCTTTTAAAAGATTGATGATATCACAAGTAACATTATAGAGGTCTTCAATGGTTATATAGCATCTGCACGGACAATGCCTCTCATCATGATGTTAGAAGACATAAGGACAAGAATTATGAAGAGAAATTACTTTAATAGAGAAGCAGTACACAAGTGGAATGATGGAGTTGGAAATAAGATAAGGGAGAAGATAGAGTTAAGAAAACTTAGTACTGCAGCATGTGTGCCAAGGCCATCCAATGGTAATAATTTTCAAGGTCAGGTTGGGGGAAATCCTTTTGTTGTGTCACTTGCAGATAGAGATTATTCATGTAGGGCATGGCAACTATCAGGTGTACCATACACTCATGCTATTGCTTGTATTCACTACATGAGATATGACTTGTTGGATTATGTGGATGAGTATCTCAAGAGGGGATATTATGAGAAGACATATATGCATGCCCTCACACCTTTAAATGGCCAAGACATGTGGCCTGCTGTTGAAGAGCCACTAATCTTGCCATCGGATTATGTAAAGAAACCTGGAAGACTCATAACTGCAAGAATGAAATTTGCTGAGGAGGTACCATGTGGAACTTCAAAAATGAGAAGAAAAGGTATCATGATGAGGTGCTAGCATTGCTTGAAATGGGGTCACAACAAAAGAGGATGTCCCAAAATAGAGCAGTCGCCTGCTCCTAGAGACCCTAAATCTGTAAGCTACGTAAAATGGTCGGTTCATTTGTGTACTTATTAATTGCTTATAATTCTTTTTGTTCGCTATTCTATTTTAGGGAAAGGTTGGAAGGCCAAGAAAAAATCAAGAAAGCTTAGCTTCCACATCACATGGTCCGACTGCAGCAGGTCAATCATTAACAATTGTGAGGAAGGAAATGCAACAGGTCAGGAAAGGATTTGGTGTTCATATTGCCACGGAGACTAGAAACATTTATTGCATGGTACTCCTTTTGTTTTGTGTTTGAACTTCTTAGAAATTGAGAGGAACATGTGCTGTGTTGTATTATTGTTAACTATAGATGATTATTATTGTAGATTCTTGAATCTAACAAGGTGAGATATGTCAGTGGAAGACAGGAAATTGCTGATGCATCCAGGAAAAAATGTCGGGTAGTTAGGAAAAAGAAAGATTATACTCAACTTAGAAATGGTCCACCCACAACCTAAGCCCAAGAACAACATGTATAGTATGCTGTAAACTCAAGTTAACCTCCTCTCCAACCAAGTCAGGAGTGTGATAATTAGACATGCAGTATTTTGAGACTTCTAAGAAAAAATTTGCTGTTTACAGCCAATGAAATTTTTTGCACATGCTGTCAACTTTGATGTTTGCATAGAAGATATAGTATTGTACATGTTGCTTTTGGTTTTTGTGATTGTGCAATGAAATTGCAAATTAATTTTAGGCTTCAAGAGTAGCAGCTTTTTTTTTTTGTATATAGTTGGATCATAGGTACAGCAGGGGATATGTGAATTTGGTCTATACTGACACATCTAATGGATGTAATATTATCAATATTTAGTCATTGATAAAAGGCATCCACACACATTTTGTATCCAAACAGTATTTTGGCAATATATTAAGTCTTTTTACTTTACCTTATGTGTTATATATCATGATTATAGCAGATTATTTCATTATTAAATATATTAATGTTAAAGATTGTTATAACTCAAATAAAGATACATTTAAGCATAATAAATTAATCAATGGTAATTACTAGAAACCAAAGTGATTTATTTTCATCTCATAGTTTTTGTGGTTAACATGCAAAATACTTGACAAAAGCACTCTTCAACAACAAGAACACACTAACACAAACTCATCTACATTACCACAAACTCATCTACAAAAGCCACCCATCTCTAAGACAGGACACACATACCCCACAAATCAAAATCACCACAAAAAACTTCAATATTCTATTTTGTGATGCTAGCTTCTGCACTTCAATCTTCAATTGCTTAATACCTTCCTTCTTATTCAAGAGCTTCGCCGCCATTTTCTTCAAATTCATTTCCATTTCATTCTTTTGCTTCTCTACCATTTTTAGCTCTTTTTTAATGCCTTCTAAACGTTCATAAATTACATCAATCATATGGTTTGCCCTAGCGGGGTACTCTTCATCATACCACATAAAAAAATTGCAACCTCCATTGTCCTACATCTCCATAATGATGGAAACATCAAACACTCTTCTTCATTATATATGAATGTCATAAAAATTATCAAATTAATTCTTTAAGTTTACCTTCCAATTTGGGCACCCATAAAACCTCCTACCAGGATTTGTTCTCTTCCAAGAAGTCAACAAACGTGCTCGTTGCCCGCATCGACATAATGTAGTCGATTGATTTGTTGTTGAATTCGCGGAGCTCGAGAGTGAGATTGATTGAAGAATTGGGTCAGTAAATTGAAAAGAAAAGAGAAGATGGGGACTTGGGTTTATAGTGAAGCTTTGGAGAAGACAACAGAAGTTTTTTTTGTTAGGATAATTGTTCAAAACGGTGTGTTTTGAACAATTAACTTGCTTGGTTAATTCTAACCCAAAGGCAGATTATGGGTCCTACAGAATATATTAATTTAATCATTTCTTAAGGATAGATTTCATTTGAGGGTTCAATTATCATAAAGATTGCATTTTAGGGTGCTTGGGGGGTTAATTTAAAAATAGGATGTAATTATAGCAAGCAGCAAAGTTGGGGGTTTTTTTGATGGCTTACTCTTAAGATTTTAGTGTGCAATTATAATTACATAGCTCACGTTTTTTTGTTATTAGAAGTCTAAATAAATGAAATGTCTTATTTCATTAACTAATTCTCTCTCATCATTTATCACCTTTTATTAAAAATTGAGAACCATTTTAATATCTTTTAACCCAAAGGCAGATTATGGGTCTTACAGAATATATTAATTTAATCATTTCTTAAGGACGGATTTCATTTGAGGGTTCAATTATCATAAAGATTGCATTTTAGGGTGCTTGGGGGGTTAATTTAAAAATAGGGTGTAATTATAACAAGCTGCAAAGTTGGGGGTTTTTTTAATGGCTTACTCTTAAGATTTTAGTGTGCAATTATAATTACATAGCTCACGTTTTTTTGTTATTAGAAGTCTAAATAAATGAAATGTCTTATTTCAGTAACTAATTCTCTTTCATCATTTATCACCTTTTATTAAAAATTGAGAACCATTTTAATATCTTTTTAGGGTAATTTAGGAAAAAATCAACAAAAAGACCACCTTTTTAATCCTAGAGAAATTTTGACATTCTCTATGTAAATAGAATAGAGGGAGTATATTTGTAGTGGATTTATAAGTTCAATAATTTACAAATTATGATTTTAATATCAAATTGAAAATTCATTAAGAGGAAAAACCATACAGATATGATACATATCTATGTGTTTATGTATTTTTGTATAGGATGGATATATAATTTAACCTCTTGAAATTTAATAAAAAGCCTTATGACACTTTGAAAATTAAAATAGACATTATGGCACCCTGAACTTTATTTTTTTGTAATAATCTTACTTTTTCATGCTAGAAATAACAAATTTTTAAGATTTTTGACTTTTTATGCAAAATATTGATTTGATATGTCGTTGGTAAAACTTTTGAAAAATAACTTTAACATGTTTAATAATGCAATAAGCATTTAATTGATCAAATTTTTTAAGTTGAGGTGTTCAATGAGTCAATTAAAATATTTAATAGGTGCAATTTTACAAGTTAAGTGTTCAATACGTCAAAATGAAAATTGAGGGTGCCATAAGATTTTTCGTGAAAAGTACACAGGTGAATTTCTATAATGAGCCTTTTTGTATAGGAAGTCTAATAGTAAAATACTTGTATAAACAATAAAAAACAAAAAACACAAAACACTATCTTGATTCAAAGTATTCGATCAAATTGTCAGAGCATAATATATGTGCCATAGTTGATCATCCGCTCTACTTGATAGCTATGCATGTGGTACTCCCCTTTGGAAGAGCCTCAAATTAGTTGATACACACTTCATAGGACCTAAACCCCAATTTGTAACTTAAAAATGTCCAAACTTCAATATAATATTAACATGCTTATGATTGATTCCCCTGCATTATGTTCTTACTATACACACTTAAATTTTATTTAAGTTAATTTTATTATTAATTGAATTATTTAACAAGTCAATTAAATTGTTGGGTATTTAAATTAAAGAATTTATTTTGATAACCAATCAAAACATTCAAATGGTTATTAAAATAAAATTATTGGATAAATATTATTTACCACATAAATAAATAATATAATAAAGTCTAATAAAATTCGCTAGGTAGAACAATTAATTTAAATTAAATACTTGAGAAATAAGTCAAATGTCTACATAAGCTAAGCGATACATTAGTAGCCAAAGAGAACTTGCCTAGTGGATCAATCAAATTATATACTTAGCAAGAAGATTTTCTCAAATCTCTATAAATAGGTGGTCTCTCTTTACATAAGAGATGGACAAAAAAACAGAAGAGAAGCCTCAAGGTTTTGTCAAACTAAACACTACAAAAGCTCTCTCCTAAGTTTAAAGAATCAAAGTTCTTTCAACTTTAATTCAAAATAAAGTCTCTTTGACCTTTGAATCGTATTCGCAAATCTCGTTCTATGTGATCTAAGATCAAGTTGTTTCGACTCTTGAATCCCATTCATAACAACAAATAGAAGAATCAGAGGATAATCTTCTTTATAATAGGAAATGCTACACATAGAGATTATATCCACTTGCTTCTTTATAAACGTGATGTGTATTTTATATTTTTATTTCTTAATTTTCAAGAAGAAATTCCAGTCATATAGATTTCTAGCATGCCCAATGCGACACGCTCTTTCGCTCATCTCTTCTCTTTGCAAATCTTAAAGTTTTTGCGAATTAACTAAAAGATTTAATGGCACCAAAGAAGATCATTATTATCTTAAAGGCTACACAAACTTCAAATCCTCTCAATGTCAGATCAAATTCTGATTCAAGTCCTAATGCAAATATCAAGACAAAGTCTGTCACTGAAATATATGTGAAGACCACTCTTCTGCCTCAATGAGCTATTGTTGTTTCACCAATTCTAGTGGAGTTTGCTGAGAAAGGCACTTCCCAAAAGCTATCAACTGCTTCAACAATAAGCTCTTTTGATGTCATGCCTTGACTGGGACTACATCAGTAGAAGAATAATTAGATGCTTTGAAACTGAAATTGAAAGCTTTTAACCATGCTTTTCACGAGAAAGATAGCCAAATTGGCTTTCTCATGAACAAGTTAGAAAGCATGACTAGGAAAAATAATATGTTTGATAAGGATAAATCTACATTGAAAGGGTACACCATCGAAAGAGACACCATTAAAGGAGACCCCCAAAAAACGTATTAAAATTATTGTTGATGGCTCGATCTCAAATATTCAACTAAAGGAGCTCATTAAAGAGGCCCTTAATGATTAGTTGGAGACTATGATGCAACTTTCTTACACCTATTCAAAGCTGTACACTTTGAGGATCGATATGATGAAGATGTTATCAAATTATCAACATCCCAAATTTCAACAATTTGATGAAAAGGGAAATCTAAGACAGCATGTCGCCCACTATGTGGAAACTTGCAATAATGCTGGCACGGATGATGATCTCCTTGTCTAAAATTAGTCGGTCCTTGAAATGGAACCCCTTTGATTGGTATACTGACACAATCAAATTTTTCGAAGATTGAACTAAAGACTCGAAAGCTAAGAAAGTTCTTTAAATAATCACGAGTAGAGGGTTGTATAGAATAAAAGCCTAGGCAACCAATTACTTTTGGTAGAATACATGCTAAAAGAATTGATGGATGTTGAATTATCTTTTCCATGATGTCATGTTGACGGAGAGATAAAAAAAGATAGCAATAAGGAGACTCCAGAAGCAAATACCTATTAAATGACTATTGAAAATATAACCTTTATTGATGAAGATCGGGTGCTTGGTGATAAGCTCCATAATTGTCCCTTATTTATTATAGATCATGCATATAAATGAAAGGTGAAATGAATCTTGCTTGATCTAGGTTCATCCATAAAGATTATACCTCTCAAGACCTTTAAAGAGCTAGGCATACCAATGGATAAACTAAAGTAAATTCGATTGATGATACATGGCTTTAATTAGAATAGGAAAAACTCTATTGACAAAATTCAGCTTCAATTATGAATTGATGACATGTAGTCAGGCGTTCTTCTTCATATGATTTATGCAAGGACAACTTACAATATGGCATCCGTGGATTCATAAAAATAAGGTGTTGCCCTTGACTGACCAACAATGGGTGGAAAAGTAAGAATAATCGTAGCTAGATTAAAGTCGTTAAGTGAAGTTGAATCATATTTCATTAATTTAAAGTTGAAGAATTTTCAATTGAGGAAATTCAACTGGCTCTTGAGGATGTTGAAGTAAGGTCTAATGCAAAGAAGATTGAAGAAGGAGAATCTTCCTCAACAAAAGAAAGTGAACATGAGGCTATAACAAAGACAAGTCAAACATTTGCTAAAAAAATAAAGCATCATTTTGTACATGTATCTAAAGACAAAGGTGATCAATCTTCATCCTCCAATCAAGAAGATATCATACAAGACTTGAAATAGTTAACTCTCCTAGTCACTACTCTTGTTTCCCCTAAAGTTTTCAAGTCACCAATGGAAGGTTTTGCAAGATTTTTCTAAGGCCTAAAATTTGAGCTTGAAGCATTCTCAACCAAAAGAACAATTGGTTTTGACCCCAATGCTTACAAAATATTGGCTAAAGCTGGGTACAGTTCTACTAATATGGTCGACCTGATAAAGGATTTTAAGAATGGTGAATAATCATTAATTAGGATTCGTAAAGTGCGAAAGGAGAAGAATACTACTATTCAAGGGTCTAAAGCTAGCCTGGTATATCAAGCTCCTACTCTTTTATGCTTAAAAATAAAAAAAAGAAACTTTTAATTATATTTTTGTTGAACAAATAGATGAGATAAAAAGTAAGGTTTTGAGACCTTTTATTTTCAATTAATTATTAGCTTCTTCAAATTGCATTTGGTCTTCGATTGAATTGGAGCTCTAGAAGGTGCAAACACCAAGAATTAGTAGAACCTTCATCCTTCAAGGACTTAGGATTTCAAAACCAAGTAAGAGAAAAAAAATACAAAAAAGGAGTCTAATGTTATTATAAATTAAATTGAATTGCATAGCAAATCCAATCGCAGATGAAAAGAAAAACTGGGTGGGCGGTGACCGTAGAATCTACATTGAAAGTAAAACCACAATACTAGGGCTATAATTGGCCAAGTCTCTAATCAACATGAGGAAGAAGACCTTGATGTAATGATGATTGGCCATATTACCTTTGAAGACATAGATAAAGGCTAAACTCCTATTGAGGAAAATGCTACGGATGATCCTTTTACTTTGGAAGAGGGAAATAAAGCTACAATTGATGAGTTAAGAGAAATCAACCTCAAAACAATGGAGAAGCCTCACGCATTATAATTCATCGATGTATAATGGACTTGCAAACAGTCTTACAGAGGCATTCAATAAGACATTGAGAAAAATTCTCAAGGAGATAGTCAATCGAAAAAAGAGATTAATATGGAAGACTAAGGGAAGTATTATGGGCCTATAGAATTACATGTAGAACACCGACTCAAGCAACTCCATATTCACTTGCTTATAGTGTAGAAGTTGTTTTTCCTCTTGAACAACAAATTTCATCCTTGGGAATTTCCATCCAAGAAGGTCTTTCAAACGAAGACAATGCTTAGCTTCACCTATAAGAGTTAGAAGTATTGAATGAAAAACAACTTGAAGCATAACAACATTTGGAATGTTATCAAGCTTGAAAGTGCAAAGTTTTTTACAATAAGATATGAGTCTGCTCTTTTCAATTTAATGATCTGGTTCTAACAGTAAGAAGGACAATAATTATATCATGAGATATGGGTAATAAGTTCCTCTCAAACTAGAACGGAGCATGCATAGTTTAGAAAGTTTACTCAAATGGAGCATACAAAATAATTGATCAAGATGGAGAGCAAATTGAGACCATCAACAACAAGTTTTTAAAGAGATACTATGCTTAGAAGTTCAGTAGTGCTCTTGGCTTGCATGAGCGAAAACCGTGAACGGTTAATAAAACGAATAAAAAATCTTGTAGTTGAATTATATTATGACTTGATCCTTCCAAAAGCGACTATATAGGCAACTTAGTATTTACCAATTTTCAGTCATATAATAAAATCTTAAACAAAGAAAAAGTTTATTTGAACTATGTTATAACTTGATCCTTCCAAAAGAAGTACTATACTAATTTTAGTCACAAAAAATTTCAAACATGGAAAAAGTTTATTTGAACTATGTTATGACTTGACCCTTTCAAAAGAATGCACATAGGCAGTTTAATATTTTGCTAAGTACAATAGAAAAGAAAAAAAAAATTCAAGATTGAGCAAGAAGGATAAGTTTAATAAGTAATGAATGAAATTAAAATTTATTAATAACTGAAAAATTTGATTACATTAAAGAAGGAAGGACTAAGCAAAGTCTAGAAAAAAGAGAATAAAGGGAAGCTTCTATGAATTCCATTCAAGCTACTCTAACTCATTGCGGTTATCAGAAAATAACTTTTGCAATATAGAAATAAATTGCTTATCTTCTACACTGCAAATGGGCATTGCTTCAATTTTGGATATTTCTCCACAAACTTTTGAAACGATGCTTTGTTTCTCCAAGACATCACTTTTCATCCCTTCTAATGAAGATTCAAGTGTACTTTCTTCCCTTGCTAGTTCTTCGTCAATTTTGACAAGTTCATCTTGCACTAATGAAGAATTGACAATAGCGTCTTTTAACGACTCAAAAAATTATCCAATTGTCTTCTTAACCTCTCTAATTTTTAAGCTAAAATTCTAACGAAACACTTGAAGAAAAGGATGGTTCCAGTTGCAAGAAATCATTTGAGAGTTTAAGCTAGCTTGCGAATTGCTCCCTTAAGACGTGATATCAAATATTTCTACTTTTTCTATACCATAAAAAATTATATAGGCTTGCTTAGTAGGAGATAGAACTTTTAATGTGGAAGGTCTACCTATTCTAACTCTTAGTCCCTTTCATACTATTATTGAAACTGTAAATCAACAGTCAATCATAAAATCATCATTGCAAAATACAAAATTTCAGAAGTAGCATGAAAACTTGCATTATTGCAAAATACAAAAATTTCACATTAAGATATTTTGAAGTAATTGAAGGGAGGTTGCAAGTAGCCAACCTAAGTATAGAACTCATGCTATCTAAAGGCAATGGACAATGTCCATCATCCCAAATCAGGACATTTAAGCCCAACTACAATAAGAAATTTGCAAAGTAAAGTTCAAAATATGAACTATAAGAAAAGGAAGAAGAAGAAAGAAATTAAAGAAAAAATAGAACAAGAAGAGGAGAAAATAAAAAGCTTATTAGGTCATCAAGATCGTGAAACTATTGTGTTGATAAAACTTGGCTATTTCACTTTACTTTCTTCCAACAATGATCAGAATCATTCTTCTCTTATTTTGAAGGAGATAGATTAAGCATATCTCTTCTAGAACACTTTTGAATAGAGTGAGAGTTCAATACATCTTCAAGTACTTTTAATTGATTAGTAGTTTTTGCAACTTGGATTGAGATGTCATTATTTGAATGATTTAATTCATCATTAGCTTTTATACAACAAATCCTTTGGAAAGTTGCTCCTTTTTGCAAGATATCATTAAGATTTACTGCTTATTCTCAATAGAGTCTTTCCTTCATGGGAGCGCTAATTTCCATATCTATTTAGAGGAACTAGCAGCTATTTGTGATTTTATCTTCAATACAATTGGTGCTACTTGCTTATCCTTTTCAATAGTAGATCCCTATGGAGGATCTAAAGGAACTCATCCACCCTTTTCAACATTTAAATTCTTCAAATGGGAAGGCTTTGAAGATTTTACTAATTTTGGTATTGGTCTTGAATTTGGCATCTCATCTTGAGGAAAATTTTTAGACTATTCTAGTTTTCACCAATCCTGGTACGCTTCAGTGCATTAAAAGCATTCATCAAGTTTGACTGAAGGAGTAGTTAGTCTAGCACCGCTAGCTAGATAAACACAAGATTTCCAAAGTGATATGACTGTCTCTATCGATAATCTTGAAAAACATCTATCAATATTATAAGGCAGATATTGACAATAGCCCAATTGGCTATTAAATCTGCAAGGAATGTATGACTCAACGACATGTTGGTTTTTATAGCACAAAGTCAAGAAATTTGAATAAAGATTGATGAAGTATTGCACTTAAGGTGTCCAAATAGAAATCCTTCTTCATGATACAAGATGGACCCATACAAGCTTTCCTTTCTATAAAAGTTTGGTATTTTCAATTTCATTATACTTTTCCATTCTTGTCCGTTATAGGAAGTCATCCTAGCATCCTCGTCAAGAACATGCGTAAAGTGCATGTCAAAATGATTAACTAATAATAAGTATTCAATTAGCATAAAATATTCATTACTTAGTTATTATCTATGGATACTTTTTTTATTTAAAATGAGAATTTTTATTTGATTTTTATATTTTTTGTAGTTTACGCTAAATTCATTTGGAAAGGAGCCTTGTGGCTTGATTCTTGGAGTTTTGACGAAGAAAGTCAAGTTGGAGCTAAATTTCTAAGATGCTCTTGGAAGTTTTAAAGTTAAGCTTGGCAAGCATCAGTGGGGATCAATCCGAAGAAAGTCCAAAACCCTTTAGAAGTTTTGAAGTTAAGCTTGGCAAGCTTAGTGGAGACGTAACCAGAAGCTCTTGGGATTAAGATACTTTGCCAATTAGGAGGAAATCATTTAAAAGTAGCTGATCCACTATTTGGGGGATTAGGATAGATACTAAAATTTGAATATTTGTATTTTCTAAAGATATTTATTTCCTTATAATTTCTTTCCTTTGTTATAAATAAGACACTACGTTTGTTGGAGGGATCATCTCTTCTCATCTTAGAAACAATAGTAAATCTAGAATTTATTTTCCCTGAGTTTTCTCCATGGCCATGCATGGCTAATTACTTCGTTTCAATCAAAGGTTGATTTCAAGTAGAAATTCCATAATGATTGTGAGATCTTAATGCAATATTTTTACTTCTTTAATATCGATTGATCTTTGTGTGTTTTTTGGATTTGATGAGAAATTTCATCTCTTTTGTCTTCTTATTATTTGTTCAATAGGGCCCATTTTTCAACTCAATAGGAATGCATATAGCATCAATAAATTTAGATTCGTATTGTCTGATTCGATTGATTCGAGTAGCAGATAATATAATTTAATTGTAACCAAGCTTTTAGATTATATTATGAAAACTCACAATCTATTTTAAATGAACTTTACTTATTAAGTTGGTTAAATAGGAAAGAATCTTTCTAATTTTTATTTTTGCTAGTAAATTAAATTCTATCGCTTGTTTAGAATTTTTTGCTCGTTAAGGATTATTCTAGCTCTTGTCTATTTAATCTAATAATTTGAAAAGATTTTTCGGCGATGCTTGTTTAAGGATTATAACTTGTCGATCTTTCGAATTATTGCACAATCTCAGAATCAATGATCAATTAAGATGATTTTGTACTACTAATCACCTTTGGTTGAATCTTTCCCCATTGATTTTTAATCCTTTATTTTTTTGCATTCTAGTTATCTTATTTTCTTTTTGATTACTATACCTTCTTTGATAAACAACCCCCCTTTTTACTATATTTGTTAATTTACATGTCTTCAACTAAAAATCAGTTCGAATTAGTCTCTAGGGTTTAACCCTTCTCATCATTTCTACAAATCACAAATGTTTAGGAGAGCAAGAATTAATTTTTATAGTCTCAACACCCATCAAATTTTGGCACCATTGTCGGGGACTAATCTTAATTTGATTTATTATTTTGATAACTAGATCTAAAAAGGCTAAACTCAACTTTGATATGAAAATTGAGAAAATAGCCGTGCACTAGGGAAAACAGCAAGATAACAAAAGAAGCAAGAAGCCATTGTGCCCACACTACCTTTAGAGGAACAATGCCTAACTTAGCAGAATCTTCAACTAAATCTGAAGAAGAAGACATTAAATCAGAGTAAGAGGAAGCAATGGTAGGGTAACAAACTATGAGACAAATTTACACACCTCTATTGAATCAACAACCTCTTTGCATTACTTATCTAGCTCTAGAGGTGGCATTCAACTTGAAGTCAGGGTTGACTCACTTACTTCCTACCTTTTGAGAGTTGGAGAATAAAGATCCTAATAAACATTTGAAGGAATTCCATGTGGATTGTTCGGGCATGAAACTGCAAGGAGTGACAAAAGAGTAGATTAAGTTGAGGGCATTTCCATTCTCTTTGCAAGATGACGCTAAGGAGTGGTTGTTCTACTTTCCTGCATGATCGATTACATCATGGGATGATATGGTCCGACTCTTCCTATAAAAATGTTTTCCAGCATCAAAAGTGGCTATAATTCAAAGGGAAATAAGTGGAATTAGGCAAAAAAAAGATGCGAAAACTCTTTATGATTTCTAGGAGAGATTTAAGAGGCTTTGTGCAAGCTACCCATAATATGGGATTCTTAAATAATCCTTGATTCAGTATATCCATGAAGTAATGCTAGATTTAGAAAGAAGGATGGTTAATGTGATAAGTGGTGGGGCTCTTATTAATAAAGCCCCTCGACAAGCCCTAAAGGTCATATCTATCATGGCTGCTAACACTCAGCAGTTTAGGAGACGTTAGGATTTACCAAGGAGGGTCAATCAGGTAAGTGACTCTAGCATTGAAAATAAGCTTAATAAGCTAACGAGATTGGTTCAAAGTATTGCTACAGGAATGTACCCTCAAGCTAAAGTGTGTGGGATTTGTGCTTTTCCTAGACACCCAATTGATATGTGTCCCATATTATAAGGAGGAGAATAGGATCAAGTGAATAGTGTAGGAGGATTTCTTACCCAACCTCGAAGGACATATGATCCCTACTCGAATACTTATAATCCAAGGTAGAGAGATTACCCTAACTTTAGCTATAGAAGAAGGCCACAAAATGTGCATCTATACCAATATGTACCACCTCCATGTTAGGTTTATTAGTCATTAACCTAACAAACCTAGCTCTAAAGAGGAGCCAGAGCTGTTTGGATAGAAAGAATATGCCAGAAAATGAGAGAAAAGGAAAAGAGAGAAAGGAAAGAGAGAATAGTTGGGATTTTTCATTCATAAGTCTGATTGAAGTCAACATTACAATATATATATAGGACTAATGATATGGCTTACATATAGACTACTAATGCCAAGTCATATCTTAGGTGTAATGTACTAAATAGCAAAGTAAAGAATTACATTTTAAGTGATAAGTAATAAAGTACTATGCAATTCTATCCAACCATAACAATTATTTATTACAGATAGATCCATTTCTCATTATCTTAACAACTACCCCCTCCATTGATAGCCAATTTGTCCTCAAGATGGAAGTCAAGGAACAGCTTGTTCAAAAATGCCACACATCCTCCTATATTGAATCAGGGAGACAGAATTATATATATACGAAATAAGAATATTATTGATTATATTAAATTGGTGGTGAATTTAGAATATTTTAAAGGTTGTGATGAAAAATCGGATTAATTAAGGTTAGCAGCTAAGTAGTATAGAATTTAAATTAGTTTTAACAGAGAGATATGATGTAATTTGTTAAGTTGATTTTCTATTTATTACTTTACGTTGAATAGAATAGTGGACTGATGAGTTCTTTCTATATTTTTAAATTCATAGATCGTCTGAGCTCTTCTACTACTCCACACCAGAATCAGAATTATGATTTGAATATCCTAATATCACTATGAGTAATAATCAATGGTGCATGATATGCATTTATGACATCATGATTTTATTTCACCACAATTTTATCACATTATATTGTTATATATTTTTATATCAAAATATATTATATTATTATTTAATAATCGTATCATTATATTTTATAATATGCTTGATTATGGATTTGATGATTATTAAATGGATGAATTATTGATTAAATGTACTGTGATATGGATTGCCTTGTTTGAGTGGAATTAGAATGAAGTGGATCACCATGGATTTGTGAGGGCGGTCTTTGATACCGTCGGCCATGTATGGGAGATTGGCGCCCCCGTGTGCATCTGATGATATATATTAATATGATATGAATAACCACAAGTTGGCCTCTTGATGGTATGGAAAGAAAAGAGAGCATGAAAAACAATGAGAGGGCTGGTTAAGTGAGAATTGGACCGGTCGACCATGTATGGGGAATCATCTCCCCATTTCACACGTAGAGAAGATGAGTCATGTGAGAGGATGACTCATGGGGGTTTCAATGATGCCACCAACTAATTTCCATGTGATTGATTATTTGAAGATGAATTACTTATGGATGCTGATACTGTGACATATGCATGACTAGCAGTGTGATTTGTTCTGTGATTAAAGATGCATTCTGTGTGATTGTCTGGTCATGGATTATTTATTATTATTCACTGAGTTTGTGAAACTCATCCCTCCTCCCACTAACTTTTTCAGGAAATAGGAGATCCCCAGAGGAGAGTTAAGGCTCTGTATTCTTCTCCATAGAGCTCCAAAAGTATATTTTGAACTCATATAGCTAATTAGTTAAAATACTGCTACTTTGAGAAACTTCTTTGTTTTTGGACATTTTGAACTCCGCAGTCATAAGATGCACACTTTGATTATGTGTATTATGAGTGAGCTATTTCATGAGACCTTAACTGTCATTATTTATCCAGATGTATGTGTGGCCAATAACCATGGTGTATTTGAGATTTAATAGGCCCAATCATATATGATTTAATGGGATATTTGTTACTGGGCTGACACTATATGGAGGCTGGACCCACAAGTAAAATTAATATGGACTCACTATTATTAAAGGATAGGTAGAATCGCATATGAATTTTACAATTAGGCTTATTACCGGCCTCGGGGGCCTTAAGCTTACCTAGGTCCTAGTGTCGGTTCGGCCACGATTTTGGGTCGTGACAAAGATTCAATCAATAGAATATAAAAGATAAATAAATACCTTTTGTTAATAGTCAAATATTTATTGCATGAAATATAATATCCAAAACATAACTAATCAAATTGGTTATAGGACATATAACTAACATAATGCACATGAGTTCTCTAAAGTTTACAACAAAAAGAAAAGAGGGAGAGGGAAATGTGCCTTCTTTTTCTTTTAAGCAATTGCATCAAATGCTAGAGTATTATGCTTTGGTAGGTTAACATTATATTTCGAGATATGACAACTTAAATTTCTATGGAATCTAATCTTTTGCATGGCAAACATTTTCCAATTCTCCACGTTTTTTGCTTAAGAGGATACTTTGAGGTTGCTATATACTTGCATGGGGTTGATGGAGTAAATGTTGAGTGATTGTTACCTTACATACCTTTCTTCCCAAAATTTTCAATCTTTTAATAGAGAATGCTGCGGTAAGGTGAAATGAACTTCTATGTGGGGTTGGTTAAGAATTTGGGTCATGCATGAGGACAAGCATGGAGGAATTTGATAAGCAGTCAATTTAGCATAAAATATTCTTTATTTGAATATTATCAACAAATACATTTTGGTTTAAAACGAAAATTTTCATTTGATTTCCATATCTTCTGTAGTTTATGCTAAATTCATCTGGAAAGGAACTTTGGAGGTTGATTCTGGGATTTTTGATGAATCAAGTCAAGTTGGAGCTAAATTTCTAGGATGTTCCTGGAATTTTTCAAGTTAAGCTCGGGCAAGCGTCAATGTGGACAAATCCAAAGCAAGTTCAAAACCCTTGGAAGTTTTCAAGTTAAGCTTGGGCAAGTTTAGTGGAGACATAACTAGAAGCTGTTGGGATTGAAATTCTTTGCTAATTAGGAGGAAATCATTTAAAAGCAACTGGTCCACTATTTGAACGATTAGGATTGACACTTAAATTTGAATATTTGTATGTTTAAAAGATATTCATTTTCTCAGGTTTCTTTCCCTTATTATATATAGCATCCTAATTTTATTGAAAGCATCATCTCTTCTCATCTTAGAAAGAGCAATAAATCTAGAATTTATTTTCCTTCAGTTTTCTTTATGGGCATGCGTGGCCAATTATTTTGTTTCAGTCAAATGTTAATTTTAAGTAAAAATTCCTCAATGATTGTGAGATCTTAATGCAATATTTTTACTTCTTTAATATTGATTGATCGTTGTGTGTTTTTTGTGATGAAAAATTCCATCTCTTTTGTCTTCTTATTATTTGTTCAATAGGGCTCATTGTTCAACTTAATAGGAATGCATATAATTGTCAATGAAGTTAGATTCGTATTGTCTAATTGGATTGATTTAAGTAGCAGATAATATAATTTAATTCTAACAAGGCTTTTAGATTATATTATGAAAACTCCTAATTTATTTTAAATGAACTTCTCTTGTTAAGTTTGTTAGATAGGGTAGGGTTTTTCTAATTTTTGTTGCTTCTTGTAAATCAAACTTTATTGCCTATTTAGGATTGTTTGCTAGTTAGGGATTATTCTAGCACTTGTTTATTTAATCTATTGATTTGAAAAGATTTTTCAGTGACATTTATTCAAGGATTATAACTTGCTAATCTTTCCAATTATTGAACGATCTCAATATTAATGATCAATCAAGAGGATTTTGTACTATAAATCACCTTTGCCTAAATCTTTTCCCATTGATCTTTATTCCTTTGTTTTTATTACATTCAAGTTATCTTATTTGCTTTTTGATTACTAAACATTCTTTAATAAACAACACCCCCTTTTACTTTAGTATTTGATTTACTAGTCGTCAACTAAAACTCAATCTAAATAAGTCTCTAAGGTTTGACCCTTCTCACCATTTCTACAAATCACATAGGTTTAGGAGAGTAGAAATTACTTTTGGTGGTCTCGACATCCATCAACTGACCAAGCATAAACATAACGGAAAGACAATGGTACTTCACACCTTTACAAAGTTCTAGCAGTAAAGATTGCTCTAAGGCCTCTGTAAATGCTTACTAAAATAGGAATAGCCAAAGAAAAGATTCGTTGCGATCATGATGCAGCCTTAAAGGTACTTGGATGAATAAGATTCATGTGATCATTTGAAAGTATAAATTTGCATAACCAACAAGAAATCAATGCAGCAAAGTAAACTTCTTCTCGAAGATAATCTTCTATTTAGAACATCAAAGGGCTCTTGCCAGTTTGCTTCTTGCGATAATTATTGCTAATAACACTTGAAGGATTGAAATTCTTCTTAGGAGGAGAATTTCTTTTAGTTTAGTCTTTTTCAAAAGCCTCAAGACCATGGAACCAAAACTTCAGCCGGTAGCGAACATTTAATTCAAAGCTTTTGTCAACTACTTGGAATTTTTATAGTATGCATAAAATAAGCACTTGTAGTTTCGTGCTAAGAAGGGAATTCCACCTTTATCGACTTCATTTAGATGCATACCTGAAGGGATTATCTCATCATAAAAAGAGCTATTAATGGGAAGTCCTCTTAGGAATTTAAAATCCCAAAGAGAGATCGACTCTTCTGTAGTGGGGAGGAAAACAATAATTATTGAGGCACTCTAATATTCATATAAACTTTAAATGGTGTTGATAGAGCAATCATCAGTGAAGAATGATGCGAAATAAGCATGATGCACCTTGGCTTTCAAAAGTAGTTGCTTACTACTTGCTAACACATCCTCAAGGCATTCCCAATAGTGTTTGACGAAGGAAAATTTGCCCATGAATTTGAAAAAGGGATGCAAAGAAAGTTCACTATTGTGGATGTGACTTCTCAAAAGTGAAAGATTATTTGATGGAGTTTGAAGTGAGTAAAGTGAAGATCGCAACAAACGAGATTTGATGCGCTTAACTACCTCATTTGAAAGATGGATTTCACAGGTGCGTTCAATGATCCAATCTACAAAAGGAGGAGGGTCTACCTTGCTCGGTGGTGTGGTTCCAAAATATTCACTAAAGGATCTTCGAAAGCTGAAGATCATTCCATGATTTGAATTCTCTGTCATCATTTAAAATTTCTGTACTTGGAATTTTGAGCAAAACTGAAAGGTCAATTTTCCGGACAATTATGACAAAAGCTTGAAATTGGTTGATTAGCCAAAAAAGAATCAAATGAAGGCCTGAAAAAAAGGAATAGAAAACCAAATCAAATTCATGAGGTTCATGCAAATAAATTTGCGAAATTTATAAGATACGAGAATTTGAAATATTAGAATTAATAAATTACGGATTGCAAGCTTGGTTCTCTTGAAGTATGTAAAAGATCTTTCTTTGGGAATATATCATTAGTTATCTATTGCCTTGGCTAATTGACAAATAGTTATTTTAATTGAAGTTGGTTATAATCATTTCTTATTTGCCAATTAAAAAAAAAAAGAAGCAGCAAAAAGCGAATTTGACATAACAAAATTACAATTATAATAATGTAACTGAATGTGATAATTGCATGATACAATTCGTACATACAGACAATATATATATATATATATATATATATATATATATATATATATATATATATATATATATATATATATATGTTGGGAGTTCTCATTGTGTATGAAAAACTTATTAGGAGTACTCTTTGTTATGAAAGAGCAAAATAATTTAAAGAACATCTTAAGGGATAGTTGATATAAAGGAAAAGAGCATTTTTGTTGAGTCAAATTAAAAAAGATGAGAAAATTGAACAAATAAAAAAATGGCAGTCAATTAAAAAAAATTACGATTCATTGTGTATTGTTGCGAATAATATTTGAGTAACTCTTAAAGATTTCCAACCCAAGTGTGAAGGAGGAGTATTAGCAGCACTTTATTTAACCTATATTTTCAATATTTTAGTTTCTTGTAAAGTTGAACAAAATTGATTGTAGGAAGTTAACTTCTTGTTTTAGTTTAATTTAATTTCTTGGGTTTAGTAGAGAGTTAGTAAAAACTATATTGCATTTTTGGTATGAATAGAGTTGTAGGGACAATTTGATATAGAGAAAAAAAAAAAAAAGGAATAGGAAAGAGTTGGGTAGCTATGAGAATGAAGAAAAAAAGTCTTTGTTTTGTGCATTGAAGATCCTGCACAATGATTAATGCATTTATGTTTTCTTTGAAAATTCTAGAACTAGCTCTCCTCCTATGTTCTCCTTAACATTATCACAATCAAATCCATTATCGTACAGTGGTTAGGATGTTTGGCTTTCATCCAATAGACTCGAGTTTGATTCCTAGCAGTGGAATAATTTTTTTTAGTTTTAACAAGTTACGAGGATGATCAAGATTCTTAAAGAACGCAACTCATGCGAAGATCAAGATACACAATTTAAGTTAGTGGTGGATATATTTCTACTAAATGAGTTGTTAGAGGTCCTTAAATAATATAAGATTTGAAATTCCATGCAAATTACAGAAGTGCTGCCATCCACATTCTGATATTTCAAGATCTGAAATGGCTCATTTTGTTTCAGGTAAGTGATATGAGGATTAAAAGAGTAGTAGAAGAAAAAGGAGAAGGTATTGGAAAAAAAGGCTTATTTATTTCAGGTAAGTGACATGAGGGTTGAAAGAGTAGCAGAAGGAAAAGGAGAAGGTATCATAAAAAAGAACACAAGTTCATTGCCACTGGAGTTAGGAATTTCACCAAAAGAGAAGTCCTATTGATCCAATCTTCACTACAAGCCAAAAAAAGTCATAGCAGATACAACATTCAATTGAGTAAATAAATATAAAATAAGGGGGAACAAAGCCAATTACATTGGACTATGCAAAGGATTGCCACTGAAAAATTTACAAAGCCCCATCAAAGGAAAGTAAGATTTTATTGAAAAAAAGCTTTTTTTTGTTAGAGGGAGCTGTGACCTCTTTGTAATTTCTAATGAGATTCTGATTGTACTATCATAAAATGTTGTTGATGAAGTCAAGATCTTTCGTTTCACCAAAAGATTTAATTCAAATATTTAGTTTGCCAATTAAATTGTTGGTTAGCTATATTAAATAATTTATTTTCATAACTAATTAAAATATTGAAATGGTTATTAAAATAAAATTATTGGATACATATTATTTATTGCATAAATAAATAATGTAATAAAGTTCAACAAAAATTCATTACATGGACCAATTAAATTAAATACTTGACAAATAAGTAAAGTGTCTACATAAGTTAAGTGATGCAACAGTAATCAATGAGAGTTTGTCAAGTGGACCAATAAAATTATATGCTTAGCAAGGGGATTTTCTTAAATCTTTATAAATAGGCAACCTCTTTTCACATAAACGACGAACATAAAGATAGAAAACAAGCGTCAAAGCTCCGTCAACTAAAGAATGTAAAAGCACTCTCCTAAGTCGAGAGAATTAAATGTTCTTTCAACTTCAATTCAAGATCAAGTCTCTTTGACATTTTCAGTTGTTGAATCATATTTCAAATCTTGTTCTAAATTAATCTAAAATCAAGAAGTTTCGACCCTTGAAGCGTGTTCACAACAACAAAGAGAAAAATCAGAGGATAATCTTCTTTGTAATAAGAGATTTCATACATAGAAATTGTATCCACTTACTTCCTTATAAATATGATCTATATTTTGTGTTTTTGTTTCTTAATTTTTAGGAACAAATATAACGCATACACTTATGTCCCATGACATACGGACTTTTTAATTTCAATCAAATTAACATCTTAGGATAAAGAAGTCCTTTTGTCCTTCATTTTAGAATCCCTTTCCACATTTTCCTCTCCTTTTTACTCTCTTCTCTCTTCTCTCTATCTTTTTTATATTTTCTACTCTCCTTTCTTCCATCAGCATTATCTTTGCTCTTACACAACTCACGTCATCGCTGACTAGAGTCCCTTGAAATTTCTAATGGAGAGCCCAATTTTTGACAGTAAAATGGCTGAATGGGCTACCATCTTTGCAGCATTTGATAAAAAATTTGTTGCAAAGAAAGCAATCAAAGGTAGTGTAATAGCAGACCAAGTAGTTGCATCTCCTGGTGACGCCGATATAATAGGTTTCTAAATGAGCACATTCTACATCTTTAAATAGATCAGTGGAATATGTACTTTGACCCGGCTGCTAACTAGCAGGGTTATGGCATTGGTGTGGTTATAGTCACTCCGAATGAGGAACGACTACCTTTCAATATTGAGTTGACATTCCATGTCACTAACAATGAAGCAGAATATGAACCTTATACAGTCAGATTAAAAGCAGCTCTGAGTATTTAGGTCAGACGCCTAATGGTTTACGGAGACTCCAACCTGATAGTCTCCCAAGCATTGAAGAAATGAAAGATCAAAGAACAGCATTTAGTCCCCTACCTTTGACGCCTAGATCAGTTGGCTCAGCAATTAAAAGAATTGTCATTCCACTACTTACCCTAGGCCAAGAATCAGTTCCCCGATGCATTGGCAACTCTCGCTTCCCTATTTGATGCCACTCCTAACATTGTCATCAAGCCCCTGAATATTTAAATCCATCAATAGCCAGCCTATTGCTGTAATCTCTAATTCATCAATGGTAAGCCTTGGTACTGGATATTCAAACCTAGTTGAAAAAGAAGAATACCCTAAAGGTGCTTCTAAGTCTAACAAGAGGACCCTCCGAGAATTATCGAAAAGTTACCTCTGCAAGGATGGTGTTTTGTACAAATGACCATGGAATCAAGCACATCTCAGGTACGTAACTGAAGAAGAACCTCAATAGATAATGGAATGGGTGCGCAGCGGAGAGGAAGGCCCCTACATGAACGAAATGGCCCTAGCCCATAAGATCACCAATCAGGATTATTATTGGCTTACCATGTGATCAGACTACGCCAAATTTATTCAAAAGTGTCATAAATGCCAGATTTATACAAAGCTTCAGAAGTTGCCCCCAATAGCTCTTCACACGATCACCATACCATGGCCCTTTACGACTTGGGGAATTCATGTAATTGGCAAAATCACTCCTAAGCCCTCTAATTAGCATAAGTACATCTTGGTAGTCATCGAATACTTCACCAAGTGGGTAGAAGTTGCCTCCTATCATATCCTAAACTATAAGAAAGTGGCTCAGCTCATCCAAAAAACATCATATGCAGACGGGGTTCCTTTCGAGATCATATCAAATAATGGTTCTCACTTCTAGAAAAAAATCTCCATCCTGCTGACTAAATACAAAATTTGGCACCATCGCTTTTCACCATACAAGCCCGAAACTAATGGATCAGTTGAAGCAACAAACAAGTCCATCAAGAACATCCTCCAAAATATGATTCACAATCACAGAAATTAGCGTGAGCATTTGTCTTTTGCTTTATGGGGATACAGAACCTCTGTCAGAATGCTGACCAGGGCAACACCTTACTCACTTATATACGGGATGGAAGCAGTCCTCCTTATTGAAGTTCAGATCAGATCAGCCAGGGTCATGAGAGAAAGCCAGCTGCCCAAAATAGAATGGGTTCAAAATTATCATAACCAATTAATGCTATCGATGGCAAAAGGCTAGATACTCTTAGTTAGATTCAGAGCTACCATAGAGAATAGCCAGACACATTAACAATAGAATCTGGGATCGAAAACTCGAAGAGGGTTGTCATGCACTCAAGAAAATCAGAGCTCCTGTGCAAGATCCTCGAGATAAACTCAGGCTAAACTAGGCAGCCCCTACATACTGTAGAAAATGCTCTCCATAGCTGGTATCATCTTGTCTAACATGGATGGCAAAGAGTTCACCGACCTATGCAACTTAGATCGACTCAGAAGATACATTGTGTGAGTGCATTCAAGCATTAACACTAGAAATATTGCTCCCCCATGTCACCGTTAAGCTAAACTACGACGTCTTGACTAAGCACGAGATACATAGATAGCCCAACCTATGGGTGTCATCACAATAATAATAAAAATGCATTTTTGCCGCTCTTTTCATGAAAATTCTAGATTTTCTATGCCAATTAATAAAAAAAAAAACATAACATAATAATTTAAGCTAAAAAATTGCAAGGGTAGGCAGCTTAGGCAAAATCAAAACCCCGCTAAGTTGAAACCTGAAAGGGCAACTTATGCAAAAGTCAGTCAGCTAGGTAAAAAACTCGAAAGGGTGGCTTAAGCAACAATTAAGGCTTAAATGCGGTAATCTCATAAAGGATGAGACTAAATTTTCTTTTTAAAATTATCAAAATGATTCCCTTTTTACATACCTCAAATCAAGTACAAGCTATGTAAAAAGACAATCACAAAAACTGTATCACTCAGGCATCCATCTCTATCGTCTGTCTATCTGTGTCAGCTATCTATCTGTCCACTATCTGAAGTGTCAAAAAACAAAAAGTGTGTCCACTGAACCCCTTTATATATCATGGTTCAATGTTCTATCTCAAAGCCCTCGTAAAAAATATAGGTCGAGTCAAAAATTAAAAGACAAAAAATCCTACTTCATCAATATAATGTCGGCATGCATCGAGGGACTAGGCAAATTGTTTGCACCGCCTTCGAGGCATCTCCCTAGAGTCTTCAGAATCCTTCGGGTCAACCCATCTAGTAGAGTGTAGGGTCATCTCAATGTAACACCCTGATTCCGAAAGAAATTTCGTAAAAAGATTTATATAATTTTTCTTATTCTTTACTTCTTGGAAATTTAGATTCAAAATTTTTTTGGTTATTGGTAATCAACATTTGAAATAATTAACAATATATAAGTTGGGAATATAAAATGTACTCAATTGTTAAATAAGAGTTTAAATACAATGATTATTAAATTAATTGTTGATATATAGTAATTTAATTTTAGAGAAATGGAGTTGTAAAATATTAGTGGTATCATTGGAACAAATACATATAAATATATGAAAAGAGACAAAATAATAGTAATAATAATAAGAGAAAGTAGATAGTTGGAAACTGAGAAAGAAAATAGAAATGATTAAATAAAAAAAACTGTCTCTTTCCTGGACCAGCGACTCCTCCACCCCTCTCTCTGTCGTTCTCCGATCATCGACCACCATCTCTGATGTTTGAAGGCACTAAAACTATCTACTCAACGCAAAGAATGAGAATATGTGTTTAGTTTGAGCTGATATGGTGTCGATTTAGAGGAGGAGGTCCCGAAGCTTTTGCCCTGTAACAACTAGTTCGCAGGCGATTTCTTACCGTTTTTGGTAAGGCCAGTCTGTAGGGAGGGCAAGAATCAACTCGCCATGTCCTGGTGAGCATTTCCCCTTCTTTTATTTCAAGCAACAGGCCTTGAATGATGGAAACGCCATGGATGGCGGCGGCACAATGATTTTTGTGCTAAATTTGGCACATTGGAGGCCTAATCTCGTGCAAACAACACCAAAAATGGAACCCTTAGGAAATTTTGAGTCAAATGGTGGTGGCCTTGCTGAATTCTGGGCAGTTTAATTTGTCCAGCCATCGCACACGGCGGTCCGACGACACACCCGGGAGGCAAAATGTTGCACTTTGCGTGCTGGACTTGAATTCGAAGTCCGATATTCAATCGATTGAGTTAAACCACAGAAGTCGTTAAAGAATCAATTAATAAAGATGAAAGGCTAAGGAAGCTTTTCAAGTCAGGTTCGTACAATACTAACTTTTTAATTTAATTAAAATTTATTATATTGTTTTCATATATATATATATATATATATATATATATATATATATATATATATATATTTTTTTTTTTTTTTTTTTTTTTTTTTTTTTTTGCAATGTGAGTTATTTTTCTTAAAAAGGAATTATTGAAGTTATTACAATATTATTTTATGGATTTTCAAAGAAATGATATATTAATTGATATGATATGATTTTTAAATGATTTTATGAATTGATTGAAATTCTATTTTATGAAAATGATGATTATTGGCCACTTGTTATTTAATGTTTGAGTGGTGGCTATGATTGATATTTTATGATATCTATAAGCAAAATAACAAAAGAATAAGTTATATGTGAAACATTCTGAATGAGCAAAAATGATAAGTTTTTTAGCTCTAATATACTTAGTGTGAATGTATTGTATAATATTATTTATTCTGGTATGTGAGCATGCTCGGCTTTGATGCCATTCTGTTATGTGGAAGCTATAATCATATGTTAGGTTTTGGATGCCAAGTAAGCGGACGCGTTTACATTCTGGTAAGCGAATGCATTTACATTCTGGTGGCACTTTCACAGGCTACATTCTGGTTGTGCTTTCACAGGCCACATTCTATTCAGATATCTACGAAATCTTATCTGCATCATTTTCTCTTAAGTATATCTAAGCCCTATATGAAAGAATCTGTTTCTAAGAAAATTATGATAATAAGTTATGTTATACGATTTGGTTTATTATAGGTGCTTAATTGAAAGGAATATGTGATATTGATAGTTAGTGAGTTTATGTTGTATTAATTTGAGTAATGAGTTTTGAAATGTTTAGAACATCGAGATAAAGATAAATATTTAATACAATGATAAAAATGAATATTAATATTTTGTATGTAAATGTTTATAATTAAGGAAATCACTTCAAGATTTATATTTCTAAAATTATTATTTAATTTAAATTATAAATAGCACCACTAAATTTTATCTTCAGCGCGATGAGTTTTCTCACGCGCAGGTTTAAGATAATATAAACAGAGGTGATCTAGCAATCTAGCATCAGAAGGGGAGGAAGTTCTTTAGACATTTAAGTATATAGTAAGAATTTGGCATGTAATATAAGTATTAATTATTTGTCGAATGTGTAAATAGTGGTTTAGGAATTAACATTTAATACCAAACTTATCTTGGGTTTTAATTGATAGACTACTTTATAATTCAATTTGATTATTTAATTTTTATTATCAAAAGTTTAACAAAGGAACTAATATTTTAAATACAGATATCTTTGTGTGGTGTTTAAACAGTTATAAATGTTATTAAAGAACAATGTTATTACTGAATTTTCTTATATATTATAAATTATATTCTTTTCTTTAATTAAATGTTTTCTTAATTTAAAATTATATTAAATGAATGAGCAAATCAATCTGTGATTCTGGCATAGAATGTGACATCACTGTCTAGTCTTACAGGACTGGACAAGGGGTGTTACACTCAGTCACTGCCCAAGTCCAGCATCTATCTCCTGAGTTAAAGTCACTATACTCTCTCCCAATCACCATGCTCAGCAACCTACTAAGTCTCATAAGCAGCAGTCCTGTCCCCAGAAACTACAGCCTTAACCACATCAACCCCTCTCGACCAACTACCTAGTATAGCCATAGTAATCCGAGGAAAAATTAGTATATCCCGAAAAAGAGCTTCAGTTGAAGGCTATCCCTAAACATGCCCCATTTGTCTCATCAGCCTAGAACTAGGATAAAATGCGATGCTATCTATGCCAAGCAGATAGGCCATCTGATATCCAGCTAATCGAACCAGAAATTGGCTATTCTCATACCAATCACACATCCCCAGAATCTAATCCGGCCTTAGTGCCAACAACCACCGCAGAGACTCATCTTTTGACTCAAGTCTCACCACGACTCGTCTAGATCAGTACTATGATGGCTCATATGGATGACATCATGGTGGCTCCACTACCCTCGGATGATCTCTCAACCAGAACTATAAGATCAGATATTGCACTATGATCGAAAATAAACAAGCATTTACATGCAATACCCCTTATTCAAACAGATCCAACTGTAACATAACTAAAGTAGTTCAAGTCTTTTCCCAAAGCATGCAAGATCAAACCTTGCCCCCACGGCTCAGACCCTCCAATAAGAATTCATATGCAACCAAAGCCTAAGCCTTTTTTAGAAAGCACCCTATCTAAGCATAACAAAAGTTAGTTCGAGAATGCTCACCTGAAGTAGGATCAGACTAGTTGACCAAATCGCTTCTACCTTGTAAGCTCGGTCGAGGCTCAGGATAGTCTCTGCCAAAGCTATGCTAGTAACCCCGGCACCTCGCTCCATCTGAAGGAAAAGTATGCCACCCTCAAATGCCCCAAACCTACTAAACCAGTCAATGTACCAGTACTCACTACGCAAAAACCAAAGCTCGAGTCCTGAACTAGACTATAAGTTAACAAACCCGAGCGGATCCGGATACCACTCCACCTGCCTAAAAAAATCTACCTGATCCTCTACTACAGATTGCTATCCTCTACCACAAAGAGACACAACATCCTTATGAAGCTAATGAAAAGCTCGATCTCGATCGGTGCAGCCAGTAAAGCCCTCTCAGAAATACTGCCCAATAAAGCTGCAAACTCCTCATATTTCGAACACATCTCCTCAAAATGTATACCAAACTCCTCATAGGGCAATCAGTGTCAAATTCATTCATAACCAATAGCTTTTTAATTTAACATAAAATATCATTTGTTTGATTATTGTCTATGGGTAATTTTTTGTTAAAATAAAGATCTTTCACTTGGTTTTCCTATTTCCCATAGGTTATGCAAGATTAGTTGAAAAGGAAGCTTTGGATATTGATTTCTTGAATTTTTTATGAAGCAATCAAATTGGAGCTAAGTCCTCGAAAATCCTTTTGGAAGTTTTAATTAGCGCCTGGGCAAGCACTCTGGAGTTGAGTCTGAAGGCAAACGAAACCTATTAGAAGTTTTTAAATAGTGCTTAGGCAAGCGCTATAAGGACGAGACCTGAACTTTTACAGAATCTTGCCAGCTACGAAAATGTCTTTTAAAATGCAAGTTGGCCCACCTTTTAAGGGATTTGACAGATACTCAATTTAAATATTTAGATTTTTTTTGTGGTTCCTTTCCTTCATTATATATAGGACCATATAGTTTGTAAAGGGGATCCCATCATCTCCTCTCCTTATTTCTAAACAGCAGTATTTTTATTCTTTGTTTTCTCTATAGCCATGAGTGGTTAAACTTATTATTTCAGTCAAGGGTTGATTTCAAGTAGGGATTCTTCAAGATTATAAGATCTAAATGTGATAAGTTTATTCTTTAATTTCTATTGGCTTTTGTGTGTTTTCTAAATTTGATGAGAAACTCCATCTCTATTGTTTTCTTATTGTTTGTTCAATAAGGGCACATTGATCAATCTAATAGGAAAATATATAGCTATCAATAAAGTGAGATTCATATTATCTAACTGAATTGAATAAGTAGTGAATAATATAATTTGATTATGACCGGACCTTTGGATTATATTATGAAAACCCACAATCGATTTTAAATGAACTACGGTTATAAGTTTGTTGAATAGGGTAGGGTCTTTTATGTACTTATTGCTGCTAGTGAATTAAATTCTATCGCTTATTTAGGGTTGTTTGCTAGTTAGAGATTATTCTAGTAATTGTCTATTTAATCTAATATTACGAAAAGATTTTTCGGATGCGCTTGTCCAAAGATTATAACCTCTCAGTTTTTTGAATTATTGAATTATCATTGTATCAATGATTGATCAAGAGAATCCCGTACTATGAATCACCTTTAGTTGAATCATTTCTTCATTGATTTTAATTATTTCTTTTATCACTTTCTGCTTGCCTAGTTATTTTTTGGTTGCTACTTTGATCAAAACCCCTCTTTTTATTTTATTATTTTATCAATTGTTCTCAATTTAAAAATCAATCTTTATTAGTCCCTAGGATTCAACCCTTCTCACCCTATATATAAATTACTTAGAATAGGAAGAGTAGGAATTATTTTTTATGGTCTCGATACCCATCAATAACAGGGCAGCTAATGCCAAAACAATCAAACAGGGCGATCAGTGCCAACTTTACAGAAATAGGGCGATCAATGCCAAATTCAGTCACACAGGGCAATTAGTGCCATCAGACTCAAACAGGGCAATCAGTGCCACCAAACTCAAAACTAGGGCAATCAGTACCAATCTAGCAGAAATAGGGTGATTAGTGCCAAATTCATTACAAACAAGGGCGATCAGTGCCAAATTCATTCCACACCAGGGTGATCAGCGGCAAATTCATCACAAGGCAACTAGTGCTACCAATGCCACCAGACTTAAAACCAGGGCAAGCAATGCCTCCAGACTTCATAACAGGGTGATCAGTTCCAAAGCAAACCCAAAATAGGCAATCAACATCAACTTATTAAATAGGCAATGAGAGCCACCACCAGATTCAATTATAAACAAGGCGATTTGTGCAAGTTTACTCATTAATAGGTGACTAGCACAAACCCAACTAAGCAAGGCATTCAGTGCTATTAGAATCAATAAGATGGAGCAACCAATGTAACACCAATTAAATAGGACGACTACTGTCAAACAAGATAAGAATAGGGCGATCAGTGCCAACGGATGGACACATAGAGGGTGGTCAGCGCCAAATTCCTTTAATAACAGGGTGATTAGCACTAACTTGATCAATAACAGGGCAACTAGTGCCAACGTAATCAGACAAGGCAATTAGCACCAAAGCAAGCATAAGACAGGCAATCAGTGCTTCCATCCAGATTTCGATCAATCAATGGTCATAGTTAAAATGTTCGTGACAAAATTTATAATTCAGAAATACATTCTGATCGAATAAAAAACTATAGAAAAGTCCTAAAAAAACCAGGCAGATCGGGCCTATCTCAACAAAAATTTTCTCAGAATCAAACAAAATTTGCAAATGATGTTTTAGACATTACCACGGACTTTCAGGTATGGTTTTTAGACCAAGTTTATTTTCAAAAGTGCTGAAATTAGGGTTCGATAGATCGAGCCTTGATCAGCTCTGATCTCCCGAAGGGGGCAAATTGTTCACCATGATTTCAGCACCAGGCTTTAGGAAATTCTATTATAGTTCCAATGGCATGAGAATCAGCTCAATCGAATGTTGTTTCTGCCTCGAACAGACGCCCGAAAGCCTTAAAACTTAAAAAATAAAGGGTAAGGGCATTCTGGTAATTAACCAAGATCGTCACCGGCTAGCCCAGCGACAGTGCTGATCAGCCTAGTGCCTGTGCTGATCGACTCTATTGACAGACACCGTCAGTTCCAATCAAGACATTATCAGTGCTGAAAAGGAGGTGGCCAGCGTCGATTAGGCTAGCTCAACCATCCTTTTGCCCTATAAATGGCACACTCCCCTCTCATTCAAAATACCTCTTATTGCTTGATTGAGCACTTCTCAAGCATCAATGAATCTCACTCTCACTTTTACGATTCTAAGACCATAACGTTCGACTTTACCCATCTTCCTTAGTTGAGTTTAAAGCCCGACTTAGCTCTCAAAAGCCGATCCTTTTGACTTTCAATCGCATTTTGACCTTCCTCAGGCCAAAGCTGCTAGTTAGGTGATTCATTAATAATTAAATCTTGTGATTAATTAATAATCTGTCATTTAACAATATTATAAGACTATAATACAAGTCCTCACGCCCCACCTTAGCCTATATTAGAGAAAGACTCGACCTCCTTGGTTGGCAACAATTGTGGTCGATTTAGACACATCACTAGCATGAGGGTATAGTTACTTAAACTCAGACTTTATCAATTCAAAAGCCTGGTGTCACACCTTACCTTACTGTAAGACATGGCATGTCGCCCGTAATGTACTTAATAAGCCCTTAAGTCTTATAAATGCTTACTAAGTATACTACAAGGGACTTAATACTGTTGATTCTTTCAGATTATATCTTGTAGAAA
>CANUEP010210221.1:0-11043 GCA_947857235.1 Jatropha podagrica | reverse complement strand
ATGTATTAGGGATCATCTACTTGTTTCTAAGCTGAACTGTGTTTGTGGAGCAACAGAAATGCTTACAGATTATCTTATTCCGAATATAACTGTTCGAAATACAATTAATCGCTTTTTAGAGTCTGGTTCTGGTAGTTGCAGTAGCCGTGAAAGTGCTAAAAGCAACTCTGTTCAAGTCAAGAACAAGGAATCCGCTTACTGTTCTTCAACGATTCCATCCGAAAGCAACTGTGTTCAAATCGAGAACAAGGAATCAGCTGAGTCATCTTCAACGATTCTATCTGAAAGCAACTCTGTTCAAATCGAGAACGAGGAATCAGCTTACTGTTCTTCAACAATTCTTTCTGCTGAATCGTCTGAGAAAGAGCGAAAAGAATCTGAATCAATACAGCTATGTGCTAAGACAGCGGATGAAGAAGTCCAGCGAAAGACAGTTTGACGGGCGTCGAATCCGCAAAAAATAATTAACCTCCTTTCCTATAAAATAAAACTTGTAAATATGGTGAGAAGGGTCGAACTCTAGGATTAACTTTGTCGAAAATAAACCATAATTGAAAATAAAATTAAAAATGGAAATTGAAACGGGGAATTTAATAATCGAACTAAACGGATTAAAATTAAATCAAAGAAATAAATGCAATAAAATTAAAGATTGAGCCTGAACAATTTAGATTAAATTCAGTCAAGGTATATCGCGGTTCGAAGATTTGATTCGATTGATCATTGACTCAAGATTAATTCCTTAATTCAAATTATAGACAAGTTATAGCCAGGAGGAACGTCGACCCAACCAATTCTACCGTAGGAATAGGTTGCTAAGATACGATCTAATAGCAACCCCTAATTAACTAGCAATCCTAAATACGACGAAGGATTTAGCTGTTAACAACTTTAAAATCTAGTAGAACCCTGCCCAGATTAATAGAAACTACGAGCATTCATTTAAATCTGATTATATTCTCTCTTAATATAACCTAAAAAGTTCTACCCAATTAAGTTATATTAATTACTGCTGCATCATCCTAACCAAACAGTTACGGATTTGATTAAACTGAATAGCTATAGAAATTTCTACCAAACAACATAACAGGCCCTGTTAAATCATTCAATAGAATTCCGCTAGGGGATATATTTTTTCAATAAATCACAGAAATAATATAAATGCAATAGAATAAAGAAATTCAATTAAGTTCAATATAATCTCACAATCGAAATCAAACTTCTACCTTGGTTTAGCCTTAACTGAATATAACGTTTAGCCACACATGGCTATGGAAGAAAACATCATCAAAAGAATTGAAAGTTCGGCAGAAATCTCCTCAAAAATTCTGTCAAAAACGTCACGCCCTGAGGGAGGCAAAAGATGATCGACAAAAGACCTAATTTTGACTTAAATACCCCTAGAAAGTGGGGCCCACTAATACAATAATAATACCCACTAAAAACTGTGTCTAATATCATCATGCGGCTGTAAAACGTGCTGAAACTAGTTGAAGAAGTCGTGTTCCAAAATTCCAGCAGCTCCTTCCTTGCTCCAAAACATCTCAATTGTGCTCCTTTTTGTTTTATTCATATCAAATCCAACTTTTCCTAGCATAAAAATAATAAATCAAGTTAAACCACTCTTTTAAGCACAAAATAACACCAAATTAACATAAATATAACAATAAAAAAAAGTTAGATTTGCAAGTTATCACAGTTTCTGATGAGATAGGAAAGAAGAAGAGAAAGAGGAAAGCTTCTCAAAATTTGGATGTAGGAAGCTATATGATGCCAATTGACCCTTATGCCTATAATCCATATCGGGATGCTATGCAAGCAAGAATAGGAGGATATACGGTTCCTTATGGTGCTGGTGATATGGCTTATGGATTGAACCCTTTTTGGCATGCCATTCCAGCACTAATAGATTTTTGAAACCCATTCATTATTTTCTTTCCAAGGTTTTAGTTTCCTAGCATTTTTAGGTTATCTTGTTATTGATGTTTTACCATTTCAATGAAATTCCAATTTCTCCAACAAGCTTTACAGTTTGCGCTAATTCATTGATGACTTTATTTCTTTGTTATATGTTTTTTTATACTATATATCGCAACTCATATTCATATACAACTTCGATCTATTTATAACGGTTGATTTCCGTATTCCACTATTTCATTATAAGAAGAGGAAGAATTCAATAACCACACACGAACTGACAACAGCTAGAGCATTCCAAAGCACTAGTAAACTGATGGCCATAGGTTAAGGAAAGCCGACTCTTGGAGGTTGGACCCCAAATTATCCCCATTTTGCCAAATGAGGTCTCATGTCCTTATTGGATTTATGGCGTCTAATAAAAATCTTAAATTATAATTTTGAGGTAATTAGAAAAAATTATTAATGTCTAACAGAATTGATAATAAATTTCTTTGGATACAACTCTGAATTGAAACACCTAAATAAATTAACACAACTAAAAAGAGAATGAATCAAACTAAGAAAGGATGTGATGGGATGATAAAAAAAAAAGTGAACTTTTGGCATTATTCTAATAGGAAAATAGCTTGAAGAATTAAAAAAATATATTTTTTGATTGGATGAATTTTCTTGATCATGTCTCAAGCTAGCAAATAGTAAAACTTTTACTTCTTTTTGTATTATTATTATTATTATTATTATTATTATTATTATTGAACATCAAGTAATAGTTATTTACCCATCGCAAAGATTATATGTACATCAAGAAATCACTTACACAATATTATATATACATATACATGATTTGTGACTTACAAAGATTCGCAATTAATTAACTAATATGAGGAACTTTTTTCACAATTCCGTATTTGTCAGCCGAAACTCGAACCCTATTGCAATGGAAATTCATCATCATCATCTGTCCTTCACTATCGTTGCACCAACCTTTAGTTTTCTTTTTACTATGATCTCCACAACCATTTCTCCTGTCTTTCCTATCAGTTCTGGTCATGAGCTCTTCCCTGGATCTACTTAATAACAATTTTAACAAATTAATTGAGCATTTATTATATAATTATATTAATTATTCACAAATAGAAGGCATTAACGCGTGCTTATGAATGCTTAGATTATCTGTTGTGATGGTCTCTTCACTTGCTTTGTTTTTCTTGTCGCGAAGCTGCATCTTACCAAAATAGCTTCAATGCATCCTCACCCTTACCCGCCGAAAAAGACTACTTAACATGTAAAATATATCAAGTTGCACAACTGGATTCACCATCTCGATAAATAAGAATTTAGCATCTTCCCACTCACCCAGAGAACATAGAACTCGTAACAATGAGTTATACACAAACACGTCTGGAAAAATCCCCATATCTTTCATTTGCACAAAAAGCTCTTTGGCCTTTTTTGTCAAACCATCCTTATAAAGATTATCAATGATATGTGATAATGATTAAAATGCATATGGTTTTATATATAATTTTTATTATTTTAGTTGTGTTTTGAATTGACTTAATTAATAAATTATTCTCAAGATTAGTAGATTCCTTTATTTTTTATTTTACTATGAGTTGAACTAATTTTTACTATGTTAGATAAAGAAATCAAATGAAATAAGTTTTGTTTGATAAATCCATGTCAGTTTTAATTTATACTCCTTAAATGTCCTTGAGAATGATCATTCAAAGTATCATTTGAAAATTTGTACTCTTAAAATAGTCTTGAGAAGGATCATTCGGTATATCATTTGGGAACATCAAATCAGCTTTTTGCCTAGCTGTCAATGTTGTACATTGTAGTACCTTTTGTCCACAAGTTGGTTGCACTTATTACTCTTTTTTTATTTGGCAATGGAAAGAGGAGTAACCCTAAAATGAAGCTTTGGACTCTATAAATTGAAAAGGAAAGCAAAGATAGGAACAACAATTTTTACTTTCGCTTCTTCTCTCCTAACACACAGCTGCTTACCTCTAAAGAAGCCACCAAGGATCAACCAATCAAAGAAGGCAACGAGCATTTATCAAGAAAAAGTGGTGAGCTTGCAATATCAATAAGGAGAGGAAGACAATAGCGAATCACCAGTCTTGGGAGTTGAGATCAAGGATAGTAGCAAGAAAGAAAAAAAAATCCAAGTGTAACTTGAATCTCATATCTTATTCTCTCTATTTTTATTGGAATATTATTAAAACATTGTATAAATTTTCATGCAGGACTAAACTCTAAATTTAGTTATTGGAACTATTTTTTAGATTAAAGTGTTCAAGAATGAGTTGATTTATTCTTGTTTATGCCTAAGGTTTCTGATTTAATATGTTTAATCTTAATGCTTGTGAATATGTTTGGCTCTATATTTGCATGATTTTAAGACCAACTTATATGATTAGAAGATTGATTTGTTAGTTGAACCGCAAATGTTAAATTTAGAAAAATAGACCTAGGGATAGATTGGATTTCTTCGAGGATCAAAGGATTAACACCTACTTATTGGGTTTCAATCAATGTAGTAACATGAAAGTAAGTACCATTTTGATTTCAACACATTCATTTAACCTTGAAAGATGAACTTGGATATTTTAGGTTAGTCCTCCTTTAGGAACAGGTTTAAACCATTAAATCAACCATTCACGATATACATTAAACTAATATATATCCCATAATTAGATTATCTTGACATTTGATTATTTAAATCCTCAATAATTATTAGCTTAAATCACTTTTTTTAATTTGTATTTGTTTAAATTTTATTGTATTTTATTTATTGCTTGTCAAAGTATTTACAGTCATCCTGATAATTGTTAAACATAAAATTAAACGAAGACAATAGTTGAATCACTAGTCCTGGGAGTTGAGATCAAGGACAGTAGCAAGAAAGAAAAAGAATTCAAGTATAACTTGAATCTCATTCCTTATTGTCTCTATTTTTATTGGAATATTATTATGAACGTTGTATCAATTTTCATGTAAGACTAAACTCTAAATCTAGTTATGGGAACTATTTCTTAGATTAATGTGTCCAAGAATGGTTTGATTTATTCTTGTTTATGCAAAAGGGTTCCTGATTTAATATGTTTAATCTTAATGCTCATGGATATATTGAGCCCTCATATTTGCATGATTTTTAAGATGAACTTGTATGATTAGAAGATTGAATTGTTAGTCGGACCGCAAATGTTAAACTTAGAAAAACAGACATAGGAATAGGCTGGATTTCTTTGAGGATCAAAGGGTTAACACTAACTTATTAGGTTTCAATCAATGCAGTAACACGAAACTAGGTACCATTTTGATTCTAACACGTCCATTTAGTCTTGGAAGATGAACTTGGATATTTTAGATTAGTTATCCTTTAGGAACAAGTTTAAACCATTAAATCAATCATTCGCGGTATCCCATAGCTAGATTATCTTCACATTTGATTATTTAAATCCTTTAGAATTGTTAGCTTAAATCACTTGTTTTAATTTATATTTGTTTAAATTTTATTGTAGTTTATTTATTAGTTGTCAAAATATTTACAGTCATCCTGATAATTGTTAAACATAAAAGTTAGTAATTTATTTCTCAATCCCTGTGAATTCGACAACCTTTTTCTCTATATTACTTCTCCAATCCTTGTATATTTGTTTGAAATTATGTAGCACAACCACAAATCAATTTGTTTCTATTTATATATATCCTTTTCTTTTCCAGGAAAAAGCTATGATCATTAGATAACAATTATATTGGAAAAATACTTTGTTAAAGCAGTGACGAGTAAACTAAAATAAAATTGGCAGTTTATTATTTCTTCTCTTGAGATGAGTTATGCATAACAATTGGATTATTTCATACATTCTATTAGGCAAAGAGGATTCAAATCCTAGAATGGTTTTCACCTTTCAAGGATCTGCTGACAAATATTTTGGAGCTAATGCACAAACCAAAGTGGACCCTCCCCATCTTATAGATTATCAAAAGTACATGTGAATTCTAACTTTTACATAAACTAGTTAAGCGTGTCCCATGCCGATCGTTGCAATCTTTATTTCACTCACTTCAAACTCCACCAAATAATCTTTCGCTTTTGAGAAGTGACATCCATAATAATAAAGTTTCTTGGCATTCTTCTTTTGAATTTGCTGGTGAATTTTCATTTGTTGAACACTATTGGAAGTGGATTAAAAATGAGTTGGCAAGTAATAAACAACTACTTTTGAAAGCCAATGTGTATCATGCTTTGTTCGCACCACTCTTCACTTATGATCGCTTCCCCAATGTCATTCATCGTTTCTGTGAACAATGGAGTCTTCAACAAATACTCTTTTACTCCAGCTAGAGAAAAATCGATTTCTCTTTTGGTTTTGAAGTTCTTAGTAGGACTTCAAATCCATGGCTCATTTTATGATGAGATGATCCCTTCAACTGCAGACTTTAATGGGGTCGACAGAGGTGGAACTCCTTTCTTACCATGAAGCTACAAATACTTATTCTATGCATACTTATAAAAATGTCAAACGGATTGACAACAACTTTAAGTTGAATGTTCATAACTGAGTTAACTTTTGTTATTGAGTCCCGTTAGATATCTTGAGCCTTCGAAAAAAGACTACACCAAAAGAACTGCTCCTCCCATGAAAACTTTTAATCCTTCAAATGTTATTGGTAATAAGTTACCACTAGATGCAAACTCGCAAAAATCTTTTGAAATTCTAAACATAGAAGATGATCTATGGAGAGAAGTTTACTGGCTGCTTTGATTTCTTATTGGTTATGGAAATTTGTTCTTCCACATGATCCAGTGAATCTTATTTGTTCAAGCACCTCCAAAATTGCAAGTATGATCGCATCTGGCCAAACCTTTTCTTTGGCTATTCCTATTTTGAAAAGCATTTATAGAGACCTTCGATCAATCTCTATTGCTACAGCTTTAAAGAGGTGTGAATTTTCATTACCTTTCCATTATGTTTATGCTTGGTTAGCTAACCGTTTTGGCACGAACTTTATGTATGATGTCATTTGGGAGCATCAAATCAACTTTTTGCATAGCTGCCAATTTCGTTGCATAGTCGCCAGTGCCGTTCATTGCCATACCTTTTGCCCACAAGTTGGTTGCACTTATTACTCTTTTTTTATTGGGTGGTGGAAAGAGAAGTAACTCTAAAGAGAAGCTTTGGACTCTATAAATAAAAAAAGGAAGCAAAAATAGGAACAACAATTTTTTGCTTTTACTTCTTCTCTCTCAATACACAGCCGCATACCTCTAAAGAAACCACCAAGGATCAACCAATAAAAGAAGGGAGCAAGCATTTATCAAGGAAAAGTGGCTGAGCTTGCAAAACCAATAAGGAAAGGAAGATAATAATTTAATCACCAAGCTTCAGAGTTGAGATCAAGGATATTAACAAGAAAGAAAAAAAATCCAAGTGTAACTTGAATCTCATACCTTATTCTTTCTATTTTTATTGGAATATTATTATGAACGTTGTATCAATTTTCATGCAAGACTAAACTCTAAATCTAGTTATGGGGACTATTTCTTAGGTTAATGTGTCCAAAAATGGTTTGATTTATTCTTGTTTATGCATAAGGGTTTCTAATTTAATATGTTTAATCTTAATGCTCGTGGAATGTTGAGCTCCATATTTGCACGATTTTAAGACCAACTTGTATGATTAGAAGATTGACTTGTTAGTCGGACCACACATGTTAAACTTAGAAAAATAGACAAAGGGATATGCTGGATTTATTCGAAGATCAAAAGATTAACAACAACTTATTGGGTTTCAATCAACATAGTAACACGAAAGTAATTACCATTTTGATTCTAACACGTCCATTTACTCTTCGAAGATGAACTTGAATATTTTAGGTTAGTCATCATTTAGGAACAAGTTTAAACCATTAAATCAACCATTCACGCTATCCCATAGCTAGATTATCTTCACATTTGATTATTTAAATCCTTAAGAATTGTTAGCTTAAATCAACCATTCACGCTATCCCATAGCTAGATTATACTCATTAAAATTATAATGCATTATAAACAAAGAAAATTCATCGGTCATAATATGATCAAACTTTTTCCTATCACAATTTTCTTCAAATTTCAAAAACACTCCACAAGTTATTTATTAGTATACAATAAATTTTACATATCCAAAACACTAAACTAAAACACTCAAAATATTCTAACATCTCAGATAATTCATACGCTAACAATTTCAAAGTTAGTATTAAATACCCTATCTTTGCGGAGAAGGAAGCAGAGCCTTTATGAACCAGCTATACTTCTAGTTCCTGAAAAAATTTATGGAGGGAGGGGGTGAGTTTCACCAAACTCAGTGAATAATAATAAATAATACATGACCAGAGAATCACGTAGGATGCATCTCTAATCACAGAACTAATCACATTGTCAGTCATGCAAATGTCACAATGTCAACATCCACAATTATTTCATCTCCAAATAATCATTCACGTGAAAATTAGTCTGTGGCGTCACCAAAATCCCATGAGCCGTCCTCTCACATGGCTTATCCTCTCATACGTATGCATCAAGGAGTCGATCCCCATACCTAACCGATTGATCCATTTCTCGCCTGACCAGCCCTCATTGTTTTTTTTTTCCATTTCTCTTTTCTTTTTTGTACCCTCAGGAGGCCACCATATCACATCAATATATATACAATCAGATGCACACGGGGGCGTCAATCTCCCATATTTGGCCGACGGTACCTAAGACCATTCTTACAAACCCATGGTGACCCACTTCATTCTAATTCCACTCAAACAAAGCAATCCATATCACAGCACATTTAATCAACAATTCATCCAATTGCCTATCATCAAATCAATAATTAATGTGCGTATCAATAATTAATATGCGTATAATAAAACGTAATGATAAGATTACTAAATAATAGCATAATATAATTTGATATAAAAATATAATGATGTCATGTAAATATATATGTCCATAACGTTATGCCAATTAAGTCATGATGACATAAAAATGCATGTCATGCACCATTTGTTATTACTCACAGTGAGTATAGGATATTCATATCCTAGTTCTGACTCTAATCTGGAGAGGCAATTGATGAGTTCAGACGATCTAAAAATTTAGAATAAAAGGACTCATCACATAACTATTTAATTTGAAATAAATGAATAGAGAATTAATCTCACAAATTACATCTAACCCTTTCTGCTAAGTCCAAACTAAATTCAATACTACTTAGTTGCTAAACATCAATTAATTCAATTTTTCGCCACAATTTTTAAAATATTCTAAATCTATCACTAATATAATAAAATCGATAATATTCTCATTTCGCATAAATATAGTCTTTTTATTAATAGTCTTTTTCTTACTTAATTTAATTACCAGCTCTAAATAATTATTAATTATTTAATTCATTTACTTTAATTGATCCTCAATAATCACAAAATTCGTTAATTCTAACAACTTTAATAATACATTCATATTTATCAAATAACTAACAATAATTCTTTAATAACATATTTTCCATTTTATTTAACATCCAACTTATATATCTTAATTCAAATCAATATACCAACGATTCTACTGTTAAATCCGTAACATAACATTAATTGATTTCCAAATATATGTTAACGTTCTAATATACAATACTAAATTCTTTAATTAAATTAATCATCAACTAAAACATTTTCTATTAATTAAATCTTTTTACCTAGTCAAATATTCACTACCTTAATAAAATAAATTATCAGTCTCCAACAAACTCAACTAATTGGATTTTCTCAATTTTTATTACAAAATATTCTATTATAAATTTTATTCTCAAACTATAATTTATTTTCAAATCATCAACAACTAAATTCAATATAACATTACCCAATATCACAATCAATAATTCAATCCCAATAATCAATATTTTTAATACCCTTAATCACTCAACAAAGTCTCAAAAAAAGCACAAATTAATGGCTGAGATGTTGAGTTCAAGTGGTGCAGCCGTGGCTGGTGGCCTGAGGTGGCGCGGAAGAGAGAAAGCAGCAGTGAAGCTGCTGCTGCTGGTGGCCGGACCGGGCGACGCAGTGGAGAAAGAGGGCTGCTGTGGCGTCGCCGGTTCGCGTGAAGCAGAGGGAAGGGACTCGCTGGAGTCGTTGCCGGCGTGAGGTGTTGCTGGAGCTGGCGGCGGCGTGGCTAGCGCAGGGAGAGAGAAACGGCAGTGAGAGAGAGAGAGGGACGGTGGGAAAGAGAGAGAAGAAGGAGAGGGGAGAGGGTGTCGCGGAGAAGAAAGGGAAGAGAAGGAAAGAAAGAAAGAAAAAGAAAGAACAAAAAAATAAAAAGAAAATGAGTTTTCCAGAAGGTGCTGGGCCATTCTGGTTCAATTCGAACCAGTTTGGTCCGGTTCAATAGACCCACTTGGTTTCAATCGGTTTTCAACAAAATTTAATGGGTTTACGAGTCAAATTAACTTTTATGCAGCTTAAATTTATTAGTCAAAGTTTTAAAATTAAAAATTAAATAAAAATTTTTTGAAATTAAAATTTACGGATATTTCATCTGTACTTAGCTTCTTTATAATTCAAACTGCTCTGTTTATATATAGATAGATAGATTATTAAACAATAATGTAAATTTCAACAACAATAAAAATATTAATTATCCTTTTGATAAACAACTAAAATAAATAGGACAATTAAGCTTAAATATCTAAATAACATATAACTGCATATACACTTTTATATTTAAATATAATAACTGAACAATTTATTTTTAAATAGAAAAATTAATAATCTATCGAAATTAAATTATTTTTATTTTTTTAATCAATAGATTCGATCCATAAATTTAGAAGGGATATATACTAACTAAAGAATTTATATTTAAGTTCAGAATTATATTTATATTAATCTAAATTTAGAAGGGGTATATACTAACTAAAGAATTTATATTTAAGTTCAGAATTATATTTATGTTAACTAACTTTATTGCTTGTTGGCATTAAAACTCCCATTGTCAAAAAGCTTTTAGGTTAGGTATTATCTATAGAATATTAATTATGAAAATAAATAAATATGCCAAAAAAAGTAGACACAAGAAAACTG
>CANUEP010210153.1:0-33255 GCA_947857235.1 Jatropha podagrica | reverse complement strand
AAAAATTGCAAAATGCATTAAACAAATAAATAATGAAGGATATTGGTGATTTTAAGAACATAAGCCAATTAATGAGTATTGTGAAAGATAGAAGAAGAAGTTTTGAAACAAGCAATTGGCTTGATAAATTTTCATATACGGCTTAAGATATATATAATACACAGAAAATAGTTCAAAAAAAGGAAAATAATCTCCTAATATCTCTTAATAATCTCCTAGTATCCTTCTAATATATAAACAATCTACCCCAATAATTACAAGATTCTAATAGCAAGATTTTAAAACAAATCATATTCGATATTACTATCCATGGGATTAAATGCATGTCATTTTCAAAAGAAAGCAAATCAATGTTCTATTGTGCATTGGCCTTAAGTCCTTCATAAGCATTTGCAATTTTACAGGACTTTAAGTTTGACAAATATTACTAACAAATACATTTGGAAACTCACTATAAAGAAAAATGAACATTTAGCTGACACCTTTTCTCATTTTACTTTTATTTTTAATCTCAAGTGACTCTCTCTCTCTCTCTCTCTCTCTCTCTCTCTCTCTCTCTCTCTCTCCCTCTCTCTAAATCTATCACATTTCTTTCTAACTTTATCTCTTCATGCATCACTTTTTTCTAGAGAGATTCTTGCAACCAGCTGACTAGTTTGAGAAGAGACTTGTGTATACACATGGTGTGGCTGCAAGTTCAATTGTCAGAATTTTCTTCCTTTTCTTCAGAACTATTCCTAGTATTGTCCTTTCAAAACAATTTTTATTTCTTGTCATCTCCCACTTGCTCTCTTCTAAGCTTATTTCCTTTTTCTCAATCCGTTTTTCCCCCTCTCCAAAAATAAACTATATTAAAACAAAAAGGATCTTTGTTTTCATTCTAATTTTGGCAAAATGACTTCAACAGTATTACACATGCTATGCAATGTTGTTGTCTTAACATGAACAGCTACACTATATTTCAAGCATGCAGGTTGAAGACTTGAAGAGATAGTGAAGTTTTCTGGAAAGCTAATTTTGATAATATTCTTAAGTGGAATAGCCTTATATGCAGCAATTTTTTGGCGAATTAACTTAGATTTCATGCTAGGATATTGCCGTAGTTGGTAAATTTTGGTTTAACTTTAAGGTGGGTTATATTGTTGACCTAGGAGACAGACATGCCATGGATATCTCAATTGACTAAACCACAGCAGAAGTTGTTCGCATAGATCTTGGTGTTGCTTTTGAACAAGGCTTGATGCTCAAGACAGCAGAGCGGATTTGTTCCCCTTTAGCTTTGTTTAGTTTGTTGATAAAGTTTCGACGTCTATTATTGTTGTCCCCTGCCTTGGACCAACTTTGGCAGGTTCTATTCAGACTGACAAGAGACATAATTGATGGCATGGGGATTGCTAGAGTGGAAGGAGGTTTCACAATCCTGTGAGGAAACTCTTGCTGTTAAAGCCTAAAGCTTAATCTGGACTACACTGATCCCATAGTGAATTCCAAAACAAGCAACAAACTTGAATACTCTCTCCATCCACAAATTATAGTCCTTCATTTTGGCATGGAGATTGAGAAAATTTATTTGAACAACTTTACCCTCATATATTATTTAATATTTGGTGAAAAAACTAGCACAAATATTAATGAGAATCATTGGAGGATATTATTGGCAAAACAATGTTATGCAAAAAGGAAATAAGGATTATTGTTCGTGGACAAAGGGAGTATTGAGTATTTGCCAAGAAAGCACTATGTTTCAAGAAGCGCATCCTTAACAGGAATCCACTATTTCAAAAAGAAAAAAAAAAGCCACACATACAAAACCATTAGAAGTGTCTTTTCTGAAAATATAGACTTTGAACATATTGAACTGAGATGAGTTTAATCAGAGGCTATGTAAGTTATGAAATTTTGTGGCTAAGAGGACAAAAATTTTGTCAAAAAGCTACAAATGTAAGAATACCTGAAATAACTTCCTTTTGGCTGCCATCAGATGATACACGATACCACTGAATTGAACACTTTGAAAGCAGTGGTGGAGACGCATCTGATTTTGGACGAAGTTGCAGACATGAACCTAGAGTTTCAGAACCATCCAGGGCATATGGAGAGGATCTATTCTCCTCAGCTCTCTTGCTCTTTGCCAGCTGAAAGGATAAGGGCATTAATAATGCAAGACAATAACAATGCGTGATTAACTGAACATGCTCATCAAATATCAGGAAATAGTCACAGGCAAAATTCAGAGAAATACAGAAAGCAAAAAACATAATGAAAGAACCGAGTGCCTATATATACAGTAAGAATATGCTCTCAACTTCTGGGAAGGCTTGACCGGCTCAACAGCCAAAGCATAAATTACATCATCCATGTTTCAAATGGGTTGCAAACGTGCAAACAGCACCATCTATAACATGCAACATAAAGGAGAAATATGACTTTGTCAATTATTAACCAGCTGTCTCAGCTAGTGTCATAAATTTCAGCTTAATTCCATAAAACAAGTTCTGTATTCAAAAATCTTTATTATCAAATTGAGGGAAAATCTTGAGTAAGATAACATTTCTGTCTCAAGTCATTAAATTTAATGTGATTCTGTTATGAACGTCATGGAAAATATGGAAATTATGGAAACTAAATGGTTAGATTTATTAGCTTAGATAGAATTCAATAAAACATGGATTCCTAATTAGTAAAGGATCCTGAGAATTAGTTAGATTATTTGCTTAAATATGACTCAATAAAACACATTCCTAATTCCTAATTAGTATAGGATCCCTTTTAGTTAGTTTCCTAAGTAGACTAAATTTCATATTTTTATAATTTCTTAGTTTATCATTGTTACCACTATTTAAAGAGGTATGACTACGAGATAACAAATTAAGCAAGAATCTTCTCCAGAAAAACGAGATTGGAGTCTCTCTAACGAGGTCCAAAGATGACAGCTTCCTTTTGACGAGCTGAATCTCTCCCAATGTGACAACTCTCTTTTGATGAGCTGAATCTCTCCCATACAAAAAAATAGACAGATCACGTAATAAGAACAAAGGCTCAAATCCCTTACTTGAGAAAGATTACATAGCACATCACCCTGTGACACAATCCATTATGCGAGCTCATAAAATTTCATATCAGAGCCAAACACAATAGTGATCAAGGATTGCACGAGGAATTGAGAAATTTGGTGGTAGAATCGAAAACAAGAATGAATGCACGGCTTCAACAATCATCTCAACAATTGGAAACTCTCCTTACTCTTACAAACAATTGCATAGCAACTTAGGTCAAACAAGTGGCGTGGAGGATAGGCAGCAACCACGAATAGAGCATAATGAAATTACCGGTGGCGTCAATAGCAATGGAACTGTGCCACGTTATATTAAGCTCGAGTTTCCTACATATGATGGCAGCAATGACCCCTTAATTTGGTTGCACATATGTGAGCATTTTTTTGCTAATCAATGGACTACGGCAATGGACCACAGCAATGGACCGAGTCAGCTTAGCCGCCTTCCACATGTTGGGAGAAGCCCAACTATGGTATTACAAATTGCAGCAAGAAGAACCAGATCCATGTGGAACAAGTTTACAGAATATTGTACTCTCAAATTTGGGCCACCCTTGCAAAGCAATCCGCTTGGGGACTTAATTTAAAACAAACAGGGACAGTAGAGGAGTATCAACATCAGTTTCAAGGGCTGTTGACCCACTCAAATTCAGTGCATCGTGATCAACAAGTGGATTTATTCACAGCTGATCTAATTGACTATTTGATTAGATGTTGAGATGCAATCTCTAGACACTCTTATACATGCTATGAACTTGGCTAGGGCTTTTGAAAAGAAGCAACAACTGCCTACATTGCTGCACAACCATGGTACTATCTCTCCTTCTGCCACCAAGGACAGTGCAATTCCTACACATTCCAATGCCTCCTCTCCCTTTATTAAAAAAATTAACAAAGACAGAAATAGAGGAAAGACAAGCGAAGGGATTATGGTACAATTGTGATGATCTGTTTGTTCCAGAGCACCAGTGTAAGAGGCTATTTTGGTTGGAATTTGATAGTGTACCAAACTCATCCATTCAAGAACATGAGACAAAACCAGCTTGAGGACAAGCTTACCTTTTTGGACGGGAGTAATGTTATGAACGTCATGGCAAATATGAAAATTATGAAATAAAACATGGATTCCTAATTAGTAAAGGATTCTGAAAATTAGTTAGATTATTAGCTTGAATAGTACTCAATAAAACACATTCCTAATTAGTATAGTATCCCTTTTAGTTAGTTTCCTAAGTAGATTAAACTTCCTATTTTTATAATTTCCTAGTTTATTATTGTAACCTCTATTTAAAGAGGTATGATTGCTATTAATAAATTAAGTAAGAATCTTTTCCCGAAAAATAAGATTGAAACTCTCTCTAATGAGGTCCAAAGGTGACAGCTCCCTTTTGATGAACTGAATCTCTCCCATACAAAAAAATAGGTAGATCACGTAATAAGAACAAGGGCTCAAATCCCTTGCTTAAGGAAGATTACATAGTACATCGGCTTGTGACATGATCCATTACGCGAGCTCATAACAGATTCCCATGAACGTTAACCTATCAGCAAAAACTATGTTCTAAAAATCACAAATAGATGGAGGAAACCGTTTGTTTTAAAAAAAAAAAGGTCTACTAATTCAGCTTTTTGAATATTTCATGCCACAAAGCTTGGGCAGAATGATTGTTCCAGCTGTAATAATTTTCTATTAATAATTTATTACATTCTGCCCTCTACTTCTTGAATAAGTGCAAACCATCAAGAACCAAGACCTATCGTTGGTATCCAGCCAAGTCCAAGTCCAAGTCCAAGTCCAAATTATCAAAGCTGATTTTGGTCTTTCAATCACAAATCATAGCATATTAATATGCAAGAAATATATACTACTGCATTAAGACTGAGGAGAAAAGTATAAGAAAAAACATAGTTCACCAGAGATTAGAAGAAATGCAATTAGATTTATTCTAGCCTTATGAAAAGAAAGTTAACGAAAGAAAACGTATATCATGCCTATCAAGTCACTGAAAATAGTTATCAAAGTCATGTGCCTAAAGAAGCAAAGCTGAATAAATGAAGTTAAGGAATAAATATTCACAAATAGCTAAACTAACCTCCTTCTGAAGTTTAACTGAAACAATTGATTTCTCCCGAATCTGTTTTCTCAGTGCATGAAGTTCATGCTCCATGTCCATCACCTATAATAATTGCAATATACCAGTAAGGAGAAAAGATGTCATCACATCATTACAACTAAAAATACTTACTTTGAAGTTTCGCACATAAACTTCCTCAGAAAAATAAGATACGAACCCCAAAGAAAAAGTAGAGAGAGAGAGAGAGAGAGAGATGAAGAAGAAGAAGAAGAAGAAGAAGAAGAAGAAGAATTCAGGAAATGTGATGACAAGAATCAAGAAGTATTGCACAAGCAAATTAATTGCCAACAACAGCTTCTTCCCCCACCACAAAACAAAAGGCAAGAGATCAGAAGCAAATAAAAATATGGAATTCCTTTTAAATGAATTAAAATAGTCTAAACTTGATTAGATGACTATATTAAAATTGAACAGGAATAAATTCATTTAAGAAACTTTTTCCCTGTTATATGCAAGATTTGCTTCCATCCCTGTATAATCTAAATGAGTGAGAATATGCAAGGTTTGGAAGTTTAGTGAGCCCGGTGAAATTTTACTTTTTCTCATATGGATGCCAATGTATCTCTGCTCAACAGGATAATAAGCCAGATCCTCAAACAGCCTGTACAAATCTAGGAAAAGAATAACGATGTACCTTGCTTGGCTGATGCAATAATTTAATTCTTCTAGCTTCCTGAACTTCCTCAATTAGTTCCTCCACATCCTGCCATAGCATCAATTTCATTGAAAGATAACCTCAGCACATAATTGAAAGGCATGCCAAATTGCAGGACTGGAAGACAAGGTGAAACTCTATAACAAAGAAATTGAAATAAATAAATAAAGATTGAAGCTTCCTGCTTCAATAATAAAGGATCATAATACTTTGACAGTAACCATTAAAGTCCTTTCCTATGGAACCCTTCATTGAGTATACAGCTTTATTTTATGCATTTCCATTGCAGTTCTTTCTGTATGATGCATACCCAGTATAAGCACAAACAAAATGAATTTTAACCAAACACCTCACTACTTAAAAAGCATTAACTTCAAAATTCTGAAACCATATTGGTTAGAGTCTGGAATTTATTTTTCCCTTTCTTGATATCAGTCATCGCTTTCGATCTTATCTTGATTGAGTATCAACTAAAGTTCTAGTTTACCACAATACAGATGAAGAATTACATTTCCCTCATTTTTAAGTTACTGAGAGGATAATGGATGCATATCACAGCCATATTCCTGAGTATTAGATTGAATTAGATAAGTTAAATCAGATGAATTGATACATGCATTAATATGAACAAAGATCATTCACTTTTGGTTATAAATGAGAAAAAAGTAAAGTTACCTAATCAATGATTATGGAAAGATTAATTAAAATCAATAATAAAAACACTCACAGGAGCATGGTTTTTGGAATTCTGAGCATTCTTTTCTTCTTCCTCCAAAGCCTCTCCAAACCTCTGTACAACTGCCCTGGCACTTTCAATTTCGGCACAAGCAAAAGATTTTTCTTGGTTGACCAACTTTTTAGCATCTTCCGAAGCCTGTAGATAAAAATTAAACGCTCATATTTGCTAACGAAATGGGAAAGGCAAGAAAAGTTGCATCAGAACTTAGCCAACTGAATGGTGATAATTAGGAATGGCATCGCATAAGACATTATGCAGCAGTTATCAAAAGCAATTATTAGTTGGAGAGAATTTATTTTAACAGACGAACCACAGTAGAGACACAATCCAATTTCTTTTCTATATCGTTAGAGCATTTAACGCAAAAGATATTAATATCATAGATTATAGTTATAACAGTTAATATTGAACTCCAAAACATACTGAATGCATAATTCCACAATCATTTGCAAGAAATTAACGTAAAAATATGAATAACTAAATAATATATCTAATAGAGGAGTATTCAATTGAAGAATCCAGTTTGCAATAGTCATTCCTTCTACTTCTTTCTTTTCCAATAAAGCAAAGTTACAGCATAATTAACAGACCTGCTTGAGAAAGTTGGCCAGCTTTTTCACTTCAAACTTCTCTTGAATTAATTCCCCTTCTTTCTGAGTTAATTTAACTGCTAGAGCCTCCACCTGTGCAAAATGTAATTTGACGATGATTATCATTCTAAGTACAGAAAAGGGACCATAAATACATTCAACACTTTATATGCATTAGGAACTTCTCCCTCAGTTAAAATACGTGCTTCTGTGAGCCTAACTACACACACTTACACGCATACAGAATAACAAAGTGATCAAGATTAATGGCACAAAAGTGAAAAGTAAAGAATTATAAGCTACCTCAGGAATCTAACTAATATAAAGGCATAATATTCACATTGAAAAGATCAAACGTGCTACCATTTGCAACCACACTCAACGACTTATATTTTTCTAATAAAAGAATGCTAGTCATCCATCAACTGTACCAAAGGGGGCATGCTCCTATCTGTGACATATAAAGAAACTAAATGATTCAACACTAAACAGCAGAATGGCTAGCAATATGCTAAAAAATATCTATGTTGACCTCCCAAAGAAAACTAAAATCCCAGCATCTACAGAAATAAGGACCACACAAATAATGCTGCTCCTTCAGTCTGTCAACTTGAAGCCATGAGCCTCAAGCATTCTCCAATTCCCATTGTTTCAAAACACAACATTATAGACAAATTTTGACATAGCAAATCCAGAAAATCATATTAATATTCTTGAGATGAGATTTTTTCTTTAACTTAGAACAAGATAGCATTGTACCTAAAATGAGTATAAGACCAACTTTTGATTACTCTATTTTACATGGACGCCTGGACTACGGCAAGGTTATTACAATGCCATATCAATGCTTTGAGATTAAATGATAGATGACCCAAACCCAGATTTACCAAACCAGCCAAATTCACCCCATACTTAAGGAAGGTTCATCATATGGAAAGGATTTCTATGTATAAAATAACATAATAGTAAATATAGCAACATATTCCAGATGAGTGTTAAAGTTCTACCCAATGTCGAAGCTCAAATTTGTAGGTGAGGATCAAACCTCGGTTTTGTAAGTCTCACGTGCCCTCTCATGTGAAAGCCCACTGAAGTTGTAGAATTATTAGAAGCATGGGCGATATTAATCTTTAGTTGAAATTTAACTAAAAATATCGAAATGCTCAAGATAATTCTTATGGAAGTCTTGGATATTCTGTCAAACAACCACTCAACTTAAAATTTCAAACTGTAGGTGAGGTGGGGCAATGATAAGTTGACAGCATTTGGCATTATTTACAATATGACTACAGTGAACTATTGAGCAAGAGGATACCCATTAATTGTGTTTAATGAAACTGCTATAGAAACAAGTGTATTAGGAAAGATAACAGTGAAGGGAAAGAAATGCTAACCATAGATATAGCTTTCTCTACATCCTCTTTGTTTCGCCCTGCCATTCGTCCTCTTAAAGATTCCAGTGCATCTCTGAGCTTTTTTAAAAGAACATGTCCTTCCAAAGAAGCCACCTCTCTAAGCTTTGCCTGAACGACAAGAAAGATGAATACTAATCCTTTAGCCATTTATCCTCATCCCTATGAGAAGACCATATGCTTTTAGGACCAGGGCAATAACATGCTAAACTGACATAATAAATAAGGGGAAAAAACCATGGCTCTCATTGAGCTAAGGAAAAAACCATGTTGACCATTGGAATGACATGCTCATAGATCCACAACAAACTAAAATAAAAATAAATGAATGATATAACTAAGAAGCAAAAAAGTAAGAAGTTTGAGAACCTCCTCAGCTAACTTAGCAGCAGAAGCCAAATTCTTGTCAAATTTACTAGCAAGATCACGAACTGAGAGGCGCTTGTGCTGATCTGACAGCTGCATAGTTTCTTGTTCAACAACCTCCTTTAAGGATGGACCTTTAGCATCCTCTTTGGGCTCTTCCAATATCTGATTGTCAGGGCCCAATTTATACCTTGGAAATTGATTAGAAGCAAAGCTCACATCAGCAGAAACTGGAAGAATTACTTCCATCTGCATCTTTTCTTCTATTTCAGGACTTATCTTTGTCATCGATTCAGATTAAATTGACTGTTTTCCACGAACCAAACAAAAGGGAAACCTCAACCATCAGATCTTTCATAATACAAAAGTGAAATTATACAACCTAAATGTATGAAATTTCAATGTAATCAATTCACGGTAAGCCTCCAGCTGTTTGTAAAACATGTGGTTGTGCAGCATGTTTTAAGAAGACGAGAAAAAGGTTTTGCCATTCTTGATCAACCAATGTTACTCATCACCCAAATGAAACAAAAAAAACAAAACCCAAGAAGGAAGGTATCATTTTGATATCAAGTAGAAGAAAGGAGATGGAAATTAAAGATGAAGAAAGTGAAAGGCATTCCATGTATTAGTGTAAGCATGTAACGAATACTGGTAACAGATGCAACTAATAAAAACTAGACATCAACTAAATTACAAACTCCAAACCACATTGTTAACTTCTTTATTCACAGAAGAAAGTGCTCATCAATCTGCAATTACTTGTGGTCTAATGTTAGCAATGCAAAATTTGCCAAGCCGCTGTGATAATAAAAACTGAAAATGAACATAAAGGTTAAATCAAAATCCATACGATTTTTAAGTAAATTCATTCTTGCAAAGAGAATTACTCATGAAAATTTTATGTTTAACAGGTTCCTGATTCTGCACTACATTTCAATAATGTCAACCCACTTTACCAAATCTCTACATACCACAAATTCTTCATCAATCTCCACAAAATCTTTACCAACCAAAAACAGTCAGCAAAAAAATAATTCCAACAATCTGACAGCTGTTAATCCCTTGACTAACCCCCAAGCAAAAGAACCCACTTTCTGATAATGACAATAAAGACAAAAGAAATTTACCCAAAAGAATAAAAAGGAAACACAAAACCTTAATGATTAAACAAAATGGTGAAAACCCAGATGAAGAAATTTCAGAAATGCCGCTAAAAAACAAGAGGTAGAAACAAAGACTTACATTCACCAGTCAATGTGTAACCAAAGCACAAAACAAAAATGTTAGAACCAGTACATGTAGAAAGATTGTCAAGCAGGCAGGTTGACAGGACAAGATTATAGAGAGAGAATGTGAATTAAGAAAGAGAAGGGGGTGGAGAAGAAGAATCTAAGGAATGGTTTTTGGGGTCTTTGCTTTTTTTAAAGTAGGACGGAGAAAGAGAGGCAGAGGGAGAGAGAGAAGAAAAAGCCTATGCTGGTACCACCACCCCTATCTCTCTTTCTTTCTCTCGTTTGGTGTTTCTAATGTCTAGCGTCTCCCCTATCTCAACAACTTGAATGTTTTTATTACACTCCCTTTCTTCATTGTCTTCGTTTTTTGGTTTGGTTCCTTACTCCCACCATCATTGCAATTTCTGTTAAAAGATGTGTCTCTGGTCAAATAGTATAAAGGGAAAGCCTCTCTCTCACCATGCGCTGGTCCCACTTCTTACTGTTGGTCCCACCTTAGGGTTCTTACTATTGGTCCCACCATAGGGTTCTTACTGTGGCAGAAGGTTTGGCTGGCAGGTTGGCTTTCCTTAAAGTGAAGCACCCCTTAGTTACCATTCTATTTACGTAGTTGCCACTGCTGTTTATTTTTTGTGTACCTCATATGAGTAATCTGGATAATAGGAAAAGCTTCGGTTCTTCTTACACCATCCTTTCCGAGGGTCTTTCAGTCAAATCCGGTGCACGAAAAAGAAAAACACCCTGATGTGCATTGTTGGCACAAAAAATTTAAAATATAAAATTTATTTATAAATAAATTTTTATAATTTTTTTCTTAAAATATATCTTTTTCTTTTTATTATAATTAATTTTTGAATTCTCTATGATACTCTTATCAAATTGTATCTTATTTTCACCAACCCTTATCAATTTTTATTAATTATTTTAATATAATAATTGTTCATATATTATTTAAAATAAACATAATAAGAAAATTATATGAATGAAATTGTCTTTAGTCATAATAATTACTTTTTTTTAATCTATGTAAAAATAAAAAGATACAATATCTTTTTGAGACGGATGAATAATTACTTTAAAATATGTAATTTAATTAAATTTTAACAATTATGTATTTACAAATTCTTAATTAAAAATTGATTTACTTTTATTTCCTAAAATATCGTTAAAATAATAATTTCACAAAAATAAATAATAAATATCAATTATATTAATGTTATACTATAAAATTTTAATTTTCTAAACTCTAATTTTAGTTTGGCTATGCCGCTGCTTATCAACGTTAGCCTCATGCCTCCTACTTTTTAATGTCTTTTTTGTTTCAACTTCTTTTTGCTTTTAACCTTTTTTTGCTTTAATAAATTTATATCTGTTTTTCTATAATCGATGTTCTTTTGTTTTGTTATTATTAATTGTCTCCATATTTTGAGTTTTTTAATCCCTTTTTATAAGAGTTTAGTACTAAACAAAATTATGATATTTGATTTTATTTTATTGGAGACTTTAGATCTTCAATTAATACAGCCTAATAATGCAACATATTCCTCCATTGATGCTATTGACGCATATTGATGAAAACTCATCTGTATTCGTCATATGCTGCTAATTATTGGAAAAACATTCGATTTATAAAAGATGCAGAGGAGTTATTATTTTGATATCCAAATCAATTAAAGCACTAATCGTTGTTATGAAGATTTATATATTTTGTTAAGATCAATTCGAAATTTTTTAATTTTATTTTCATTCAAAATGATATGAATTCATTTGTTTCGTTAAAAGATCATCCAACTCTATTAACTACTAATAGTAAAGATTTATGTTTAAACTATAAGCTTATTTGTAAGTTCTAATATTATTATTAATGAATTAATTTTTTAAAAAAAATAATGATAATATATATTTAACTTGAATCTCTTTTTCAATAGTAAAAAAATGCTGAAAATATTGAAACAAAAGATGAAAAATATTCAAATAAAAAACACAATAATAAAAAAATATTATTTTAAAAAATAAATTTTTAAATAGTTTTGGTCAAGTTTGATAAAATAAATAAATTAAATAAGTAAAAAAAATTAATGACTTGATAGAAGGAGAATGATAGTTTTGTCATAAAAATTGGATTGCTTAGTTTTGTGGTGACTTGATAGAAGGAGAAGGGCTAATAGAGCTCATTAGATAGTATTCAGATTGCCTTACGCTAGGGCAATTCGAAGATTGCTCCCACTTGTGACGAAATCAAACCAATCAATCAGAAACTCCTAAAATAAAAGTTTGAGATCACTTTGAAAATTTAGGATGCGTAACCTTTATTAGAATGTCAATCAGGACGATGCCTTATTCACTGGTTCATGGAAGAAAGCAGTCCTCTATATCGACGTTCAAATTCATTGAACTTGAATCATAAAGGAAAGCCAATTACCCAAAGCAAAATGGGACAAAGGCTATCATATTTAGCTAAGTGTCATTGAGTAAAGAAGGTTTGAAGTCCTCAATCAAAATCGGGGTTATAAAGGCATTATAAATATCAAACCATTTTTTTTTTATCAAGCCTAATAAACCACCTAAGTGCAACTCCAATGAGCAATTATTGGAATAATTACGTAAGGAGCTCATTATTCACGCTAAGAGGATTTAATTTACCAACATACATTTTTAAATGGGTCTTTGGGCAAGTGGTCCTATTAAATTTATCCATGTTGAGCATCTTGAACTTGGGTGGGATCATAAGTTCAGAAAAGAGAGTTAATGAGTCCATATCAATCAGTTTATCATGGCACTTTATCTTTTTTATGGTAGTTTCCATGGCCTCAAACTTCTTTAGTAGCTTGTTGTATTCTTTGAAGCTTCTTCCTTTTAAGTAAGAAGGAGGAGGAGTAGTATTGGTAGTTTAACCTTCAGCTTTGGATCCAATTTGGTCTTGCCCCTCATTAGCCAGATCAACAAGAGGAATCAAGATGAGAGCCAAAGCTCTAGTTAATAATTAGGATTTTTACTTCCTCTAGGATCAACAAGCATTGTTCCTTAATGGCTTTAAGGAAGAATTTTCTTATTCCTCAAGGACAACTTACATATCTTGGATCATGGCCATGGTTACCTTTAGGAAAGAAAAAGGAAAAAGGTGACACTAGGTCATAATCAACATGATTGAAAAGGAAAGGGAAAATTTTAGGTTTAAAAACTTTAAGTTAACTCAAAGTCTTATCCTGAAGAGATTTGTGGGGTGATTATATATGCACATAGGAATAGATAAAAAGCTTTCATATACATGCCAAAACATTTACATGCATTATGGTACATACAACCATGCATGATTTCAACACCAAGCTTTAGGAAATTCTGCTATGGATCCAATTGTAACACCCACCGCCTAATCCCAGAGGACCGGATGATGAATGTTATATTCGGTGCCGGAGCACCCTCTTACCATACTTAATAATCTAAATCATATATTAGAAATTGCTAAGTTTTCAAAAGAGGCAAGTAATTAAAATTTAAAAATAAAGGTTTTAGGAAAATTCCTATGGAAAATTCGCAAGAGTTTCCCCTACAAAGTCAACTTACCACACAAAGAAAACAAATGCACTTCCAATGTATACTCCTCCAAACCCCAAAACTCCAAATCGATACAAAAGATCACACAGCACTTCTATATAATCATATCAATCATCTTAGATTCTATCTTAACATAATATCATCAATTCAAGGGAAATAATTGCTAATGATCGTTCACTTTAAATTATCATATAGATAAAACATTATAAATAATCTCAATCTCATTAATTTACAAATCAATATTTATAACCCTCAAACTTTTTACAATATTTACAACCTCAAACTTTTTACAATATTGTTATACATATCATAATTTACATCTCAATACATGTCCTACCCAAAAATAAAGCTTCTTCTCTAACACTATGCCTTTGATCTTCAAGTAGCATCCACCGCTCACAACTTGCGAGTGATGAAAATCAATACGCTGAGTGGAAGACTCAGTGGTGCTAACTAATTATCAATAAAATAACAAAGAATTGCTAAAGCACAAACTTCAAGTACAATTTAAAAATACTCAAATCTAATATATAATAAGTATCGAAGACGTACCAATTAAATTAAAACATTTTGAAAATCATAAAGAAACTCATTCTTAAAAATAAATTTCAGATTGACAAACGTAAGAAAAAAAAATTCCATAAATGCGAATATATCTCCGATTTCTTTACAACAAAATAAAATTTCATTCTTACTTAAGGGCTTGTACATATACAGAAAGAAATATAAATAGATTTGATTTCTGAATCACATAATTGTGGTTTGTGAATGCGCCACTACAGAATAATAAGTGTTTCAGCCTATTCAGAAAGGCTGATAACCCTAGTACATGATTATAGCTTTCACATAATAGAATGGCCTGATAAGCCGAGCATGCTCACATATCAGAATAAATCTAATCTTACTATATTTTAATCGTGTATAGTAGAGCCCAAATCAAAACCATTCTTTTACAATTAACCTTATTACTTATACATAAGTCCTTTGCAAAACATCTCATAACTTAGTATTTATTATTTCAAAATTACTTAACTTACAACTTGTAAATACTTATCAAATCCTTCTTATGTTCCAAATCAGAATCATGTCGCTTAAATACACATACATACATAACTTTAAATACTTAGAAATCAATGTTTAAAAAGACAAAAACATGCCTTACCACCTTAGGATGGTTCGGCCTCCTTAGGTCATCAAAGGGGGAAAGAATTCCCTTCCTTAAAACACCATAATTCAAGCTAAAAGTACTTGAACCAAACATTAAAACCATCACTTAAAAACATTAGTCTTAAAACTCATCTTTTTCACTTTCAAACCTTCTTTAAGTTTTGGCAAAACTCTTAAATATTGAAATACAAGAAAGATATTTTAACCATTATTAATTTACTTATTAAGAAACTCATTTAAGTGGAAATCAAACTTAGAAATCAAAGGAATCATAGTGTCCTTCACCTACATAGGTTCAGTCACTTCTTCCAAATCAAAGGGAAGAATATTTCTTTTAAATTAACTACATAAATCTTAAGGAAAACCATCCAAGAACACATTTAAACCAATGGAACACAAAAGCATGGAACAAAACCATGGGCCCTTCCTCTTAGAGGGTTCGGCCTCTCTTGGTTAAAGGGGAAGGAAGTGTTTCCCTTTCCTTTTAAGCATTCTCCCATGCTTAAGAATCATGGAAGGTCAAATTAAAACATTCAAATATTCATTCCCCGACACAATTCACATAATTCTCAAAAATCATTCAAAACCTAAAAATTGCAAACTTAAAGAAATAGAAAGAGGAATGAAAGTATTAGTGCACTAACCTCTTAATCAAGCTTTAAGAAGCTTAAAAAGCCTTACACTTTGGCTTTTTCCTTCCCTTTGATGGAGGATTCTCCCACTTCTTCAAAGTAGGAAAAATACCAATTAGAATCAAGAAATGATTTAAGATGAGAATGGAGTATGATTTAAAGCATAATCTAATATATAAACACTATAAATTTCTTAATTAAATCCTTAAAATAAAAAAATCACAACTTACTTGTTCTTGGTAGAGCCTCAAATTCCTTAACTTAAAGCTTCAAAATCTTACTCCTAAGCTTGAGTCTTAGTGTTTATTTGCTATTTCAAAGCTTAAACTAGGTGATTTGGTGAAGTTTATAGGTAAGAAAATGAGAGAAAATGGAGGAAAGAAGAGAGACAAATGGCATGGAGAAGAAGAAGAAGAAGGAGAATGTTGCTTGATGAGTGGCAATTTTTAAGTAGAGAAGTCAAATTTGGCTTCTTAAGTTTATGTCAAATGGATGGCTATGATTAAGTCAAGGAATTCTCACCCAATGACTCTAAATATTCATCAATTAATTCTCCTCTAATTATTATTTAACTCCACCAATTAATTAAATTAACTCCATAAAAATAATTCCTCAATTATTTCTTAACATACTACACTAGAAAACATTATTCATTAAATATCTTAATTTTCTCCAAAAATATTCATGAAATATTTTTTACCCACCTAAATCATGCAATCATGCTCCAAAAATATTAAATAAAATATTTAACATACATAGTAATTTTTTCGGACTGAAATAATACCACATCCCGGACTGATGGTACTATTCACAAACCGGTAGATTACTATTATCGATACTAAAAAATGACTCTGTAAAATGGACTGTTACACCAATGGCGTAAGAATCACCTCCATCGAACGTCGTTTGGGCCTCGAATGGGCTCCAAAATTCAAAAATCAAGCCAAAAGGGCAGGACAATAATTTGCCCTGATCAATACCAACCTGCCCATTAGTGGTACCAATCACCTACTTATCTGTACTGATTAAGTTGTGCCAAGCAGCCATCACCAATACCCGTGTTGACATGGCCGGTACCAATGCTAACATGCTCGGTACTAGCAAGCTCGGGCTTAACCTATAAATAAGGCACTCCCTCCTTATTTTGACTCCCTTTTGTTGCTTGATTGAGCTTTTCTCAAGCATCAAGGGCTCTATTTCTCCTTTTACAAATGATTTTAAGGCTATAAAGTTCGACTTTGTGCTTCTTCCTTAGTTGAGTTAAGGCTAAACTTGGTTCTCAAAAGTTGATCATTTCGACTTTCACTCATCCTTTAGTCTTCCTTACACCAAAGTTAAATATAATATAATATTATAAGACTAATTTTGGGTCCTTATGCCCTAACCTTGCTATTTGGAGAAAGACTTGACCTCCTTAGTGATTTTACAAACATGGAGCTTCGATTCAGTCGCATGACACACCCTAGGGTCTAAATACTAAACTTGATCTTTGTTAATTAAGCCTGGTCTATCCAGCACCTTATAAACTATCAAGCTTAGTCCATCTAGGACGCAAAATGCTTTAAGCCTAGTCCATCTGGCACACAATAAAAAAGCAATTTTCAACTCAAAGCTCAGTTCATCTGTACCTTATAAGCCACTAAACAAGTGGCACCTTCAAACCCTACCATTATAATCATTAGTAGAACTTCGTGCACCCTGATCCTCATACAAATGTGGTACAAAGTATACTTATAGATTTCATCCTAGGTAGTAGGCCCCTGACCAAAGTAACCAATTGAGATTTAGGGAAATGTATCGCATGACCTAAAATCCTTAATAAATGAGGATATAGGTAGGCTTCCCTTTGAATTACACCATATATTTATTTATTACTTTTAATATACTATATTTCTGATATTACCATGCATTATTAGTATGCTCATACATCGATTATACTATCATCCACACAAAAATTCATACGAAAAGACACTGAAGATCTAGTCCCTAAACCAAATGACTCGAGGCTAGTGTTTTATCCTAAAAGACAAACCAAAAATAGAGTCCATCACATGGTTTTTTCCTTAATTCGTTCGCCAAAAATAAAAATAAATTAAGGTGGGGACTCTAACATATCACACACTGTCAAAGTGCTCCAAAGAGTCAATCCGACACACATAAGTGCTAACCGAGCCATAATATAATCAATTAAATAGAAAAGGAACCATAAGGAGTTCCTCCTCAATTCCGTGATGAATTGACCAATCGGCCCGACTAGACTCCATCTTTTGGGTCCTTCCCTTATCGCTCGATTGGGGGCGCACAATTAGTGACTCCACTAGGGATTTTAATATTTTTCAAACTAAAAAATGTAGTAAGAGGACTATCGGGTAGGCTTTGAATCTCCTATTCGAATTTAGTCAAGAAATTGCCTTTTTCACATATTCGGATGCATCATTCAGGATCCTTTCCCATCATTAGAACTAAGAAAATTGAGTTGTTATTATCACCTAGGGGTAATCTTTCTTAGAGCTGCCTCAGGTCGATAAAGCTACTCCCCTAGCCCTGTGTACCTTCGATCCTTTCGGTAGGGTAAAGGGTTTGACATACCAATCGTTCCATTTCATACGACATGGTCAAATGATGAGGTATATTCCAACTCTAGTGAGATGGGACCCTTAAACTAATCCACCAAAAGCATGTAATGACCTTAGAACCGATCCCAAACATTACTTGCACCCAAAAATCATAAAATCGTTTTGACATGACATTCATGCATTTAAGCATATCATGTCATGGACCAAGAAATCCTTAAACACCAAGTAGTGGTCAAACCTAAAGACCAACTACTGGTCAATCCCAAACACAAACCAGTGGTCAAACCTAAAAAAAAAATCCTTATTCGAGGAGATATAACTTATTGAAATTTTGAATTCTCTAAGAGTTAGACATCGACTTGAGCATGCTTACTCACCAAAATACCGAAAGCCTCAAACACCAACTTGAGGTACCGAGAAGCCTTAAACTCGAATTAAACACCTAAACTGTGAATAATGCCCTTATCAAAGCCTCTAATATTAATATGAGCATTGTCTTCCAAAACCCAAAAAGCCTCGAACACTGACCTGAGCTACGAAAAGCCTTAAACTCGATTTAGGCACCTAAACCGGGGATAATTCTTTGATCAAGGCCTTTAGTACTGATCTGAGCATTATTTTCCATATTCTTTTGAAGCCTCACTTGAGCACCTCCAAATACTAAAAGCCTCAAACACTGACCTGAGCTACCAGAATACTTTAAACTTGACCTAAGCACTTAAATCGAGGATAATGCCCTGATCAAAGCCTCTAACACTGATATGAGCACTGTCTTCCAAAACCTAAAAGCCTTAAACACTCTACACCTACTAAACACCACATACCTCAAACACCAATCTCAGTTCTAAACCTCGATGATGCATGCTTTTAAATGTGACTAAAAGCTAAATATCGGTACCTCCTTTTGTTTGTTTCTTCCAGGGAACTACAATAATGGCTACTACACCTACTAATTTAAAGGCTATGATAAAAGAGACGCTTCAGGATTAAGAGACCCACTTCCAGAACATGCTTACCGAACATAATGACTACCTTTGGAATGATATCACTAATCAGTAGAAAACCATACTTAGAGGAGTTAGGACCTTGATTAAAATTGGACAAAATGACACTGCCCCTCCAAACTAGACCAAAGGATCTAATGACCAGCATGTGGTTCCACCCAATAACGATCATATTGCTCGAAGGTCAATTCCTGAAATAAGGGCCACCTTTAATGCCACTACTATCCCGAGCAAGACTAGGGATGAATTGACTTCTCTTGAAGTAAAGAAGATGATGGAGAAGATGGACTACTTTGAAAAGTTCCTCAAGAGAATCAAGAAATATGAAGACCTCATAGATGTTGACTCTCTCCTACTGTTCCTTGAGGCGATGATGCCGCCCAAGTTCAAAATGTCAATCATGGATAAGTTCTATGACACCATCTACCCTAAGACTCATATGAAAATATATAGTGATGATGAAGAATTGCAAGCTACAAGGGAAACTGTGTGGAGATTCAATGAGAAAAAAGCAAAGAAAATCGCAGCCTGATGATACTCAACCAGAATGTACAATAAATAGCAATAGGGATGCTGGAAATGAAGGGGTTTTAGAGGAAGATGGCAATGGGACAGATTACTGGGAATCATATGCTGAAAAATGGAGCACTACAAGCTTAGATGGCAATGACTTTGATCATGCAGTACGAAGAAAGAGTAACTACACATCTTTTGATCCAAGGGCATAGAAGATCAAATTTATATTGGGTATGACATTTAAATCTGGGATCAGTTTAAAGAGGCTGTCAATACATGTGCAATACAAGAAAGGCATGAGGTGAAGTTCACAAGGAACACAATGACACAATTCAAAGCTATTTGTGTAAAGAAAGGGTGTCCTTGGATGATATATACTTCAATGGAATCTAGTAGAGAAGATATTATGGTGAAGACATTAAAGCCAGAACACACATGTTCAATTTCATTCAAGAATAGGAGATGTATTGCTAAGTGGTTGGCAAAGAATGTCTTCCCTAAATATAAGGCAGTTGAGTATATGACTCTATCTGATTTGAAGAATCAAGTGAAGGAAGATGTCTCACTACAACATATTGCATCTATAGCTACAATACATAGCTACAAATATAAATATTGTAGCTAATATATGCTTATAGCCACAAAATTAAAGTCTTATAACCATTTTAAATGTTTTAGTAACAGAAATTAAACTTTTGAAGCTAATACATTGCTTTTGTTTTACCTTACATATATTGTGGCAATAACTGTCTTCCAAGCCACAATTTTTAGCTACAAAGAAATGTCATAAAGCTAACATTATCGCAACAATAGTTAGTCTATTAGCTACAATATATTTGCCATAATATAATATTATAATTAGTTAAAAATAATAGCTACATTTCTATACCATCATGTCAAAAATCAACTCGTTAGCAATGAAGTTAATCATCTTGTAGCAATAATTAGTCTATTAGCTACAATAAATTAGCCATAATAAAATAGTATAACTAATGAAAAATAATAGCTATGATTTTATAGTATCATATCAATAATTAACTCATTTATCAATTAAGCTAATATTATCATAGCAATAGTTCCGCTATTTACTACAACAAATTAGCCATAGTATAATATTGTAACTAATTAAAAACAATAGCTATGTTCCTATATTATCATGCCACTAATTAGTTCATTAGCCATTAATATTGGAGCCACATCAAAGTTATATCACTAAGTAAAGTTTTAATTATAAATGTTGAATAACTCAAGCAATATTTGTCCTATTAACTTCAATAATTTAACTACAATATAATATTATAACTAATTAGTTATTTTAATTACCATAATAACATCCTTTAGCCATAATAAAATCTTATGAATAATTGGTAAAAATTATGGCAGAAGTATTTATATATGGCTTAATTGATTCAATATCCGTTAACATTTCTAATCCTAGTAAAGATAAGGACTAAATTGAATCTTTATGAACCATAATAGTTAAAAATGTAAACTAATCTTCTTTTGACAATAATAAACATAAAAATAACAATATCAAGAACAATAAGAAAAAATAAAAATATTGCTTATTACGTTAGAAAATAAAAAATAATAATATCCCATTAAATTAAATGAAAATTTCGCAAACTATTAATTATCAAAAATACTTCTCAATATTGTATTTATTACAGTAACTTAGTCAACATCAAAGGGCAAACTAAATTTTCAAGGGATGAATAAATTCCATCAACATTTGCAAAAAAAAAAAAAAAGTATAAGTATAATATCATGGTAAAATATATAATCTTAGAAAACTCTAAAGTCACTTCTAGTGAAAATTGTAAGAGAATAAATATAAAGTTAATTATATTCTTACATTTGTTTTATCATATATAGCAAGATTCAATAAGCTACAATAACAAGTCTTCATTATCAGTTTCAGGCTAAGATTCCAAATCTCTAATGGCACAATTAGCAGCAGTAGTAGCATTGATAATAAAAGCATCAATATCAGTTCTATGCCAACTCATAAAATTTTCATCTTCCTCAAATGTACTCAAAAAGTTATTATAATTTTGTGAACTATCTTGTTGAAATGCTTCTTCATTAATAAGCAACTTATTATTATTCAGATCATATAATGGGAAATCGAAAAAATGATCTGAATGTCCTCTCAAAATAATTAGACAATTAGAATGAAAACCATATTTGATATAAAAGACTTGTTATGCTTGAGATGCAAGTACAAATGGTTCATCTGTCATTAACTTTCGAGTAGTATTTACGCTAATGAAACCATATTTATCAATTTTTATTCCTCTTCCAATACTATATACATCCCACTAGTCACATTTAAATAAAACCACTCGATTACCCTCCAAATATTGAAGTTCTATTATTTCAATTAAAACTCCAAAATATTCGATATTCTTCAAACCCATAACTCCTTTTACCATAACACCACTATTTTGCTTGACCCTTTTTCCTTCAGTTGCTTTGTATGAAACCTGAATCCATTTATTACATATTCTGAAAATTGCTTAACACCATTTAAAGGACCTCTAGCCAAAGATAAGAGGTTTTTTTTACATCTACATTTCCTTCATTGTTCAATCCCACAATCTATTATAATGAAAGATTTTTCAAAAGCAAAAAAATGAATAATAGAAGTTAATATGTGGAACTAAACTATACATATTTGAAATATATAAAGAATAAATTAAAATTTTTATAACTTACTCGATTATAAAACCAGTCAAGAAAATACATGTTTTGCATACCCTGCTCGTATTCATTGAAAAAAGGTACATAATTAAAAAATCATACTAAATAAAGAATAGATAATACACAAAATATTATCACGAGAATAAAAATGCATACTCTAAAAATGGTTGCACTTCTTCGCAATTTTTCAACACATAAATATGAGCTTGCTTTCGCTCATGACTCTTAAGAGACATAGACTTATTCTTTGTTAAAGGATAACCACTTTGTGCAAATACAGATAATCCATTATGTGAATCATCTTAATCGCCTTCAAAATTCTTTTTCAACTGATTAAACTTGCTCTTAGTATTCTGTAAGTATCTTGAGCAAAATATTAAACTTTCTTCTGCAATAGAACCTTCAGGCTGACTCTTATTATGCACATAACATTTCAATTTTCTCAAGAACCTAAAAGAATACACATAAATATATATAATATTCAGTCAAAGTTCTAAATCGAAGTTGCACATAATAATAAAATTTGAAATTTTAAAATATTACCATTCATCGATATTGTACAAGTCTAGCTATTTTAGCTTATGTTGCTAAATGAATTGCTAAGTGTACCATCACATAAAAAAATGATGGTGGGAAAATCTTCTCTAACTTGCATAAAGTTATTGATATCTAAGATTCAAGGCGCTTTTTCCTTAACACTTTTGAACATAACTCTCTGAAGAATATGCTCAACTCAGTAATAGTATCATGGACATTATTAGGCACAAGCCCATGAATCGCCAAAGGAAGAAGCTGCTCTAGAAGAATATGAGAATCATGACTCTTAAGCCCAAAAATCTTACCATCTTTTATATTCACACATCGTGATATGTTAGATAAATAGCCATCAGGAAGTTTTATAGATTTTTAAAACTTACATAATTTACACTTTTCATCTTTGGATAAAGTATAACATGCAGATGGATAAAACCACTTCCCATCTTTTGTAGTTGGATGTAAGTCCTTTCTTATACCCATCTCTTTTAAATCACGATGAGCATTCAAACCATCATTTGTTTTCCCTTCCATATCTAACAAGGTGTCGATAATATTATCACAAATATTTTTCTCAATATGCATTACATCGAGATTATGATGTAACAAATTATCTTTCCAATAAGGGAGCTTAAATAAATACTTCTCTTCCTCCAATTAAGACTAGTTTTATCATTTTCATTTCTTTTCTTTTTCACAGTCTTACCAAATGTCACATTTTTAAGGCTACTCAATTGATTTAACACATCATTCCCACACAGCATTTTAGGAGCCGATCTTCTCTCTATATTTCCATTAAAACAACGTTTATTCAAACGCCACTTATGATTAATAAGAAGAAATCAACGAGAAAACATGTATGCAAACTTATGACCATATTTTAATCGAGTAGAAGAAGTTTCCTTATTACATGAAGGGTAAGCCAGAGCTCCCTTTGTACTGCACCCCGACAAGTTGGCATATGCAGAAATATCATTTATAGTCCATAAAAGTGCAGCACGCATGCAAAAATTATCTTTTTTTGAAGCATCATAAGTATCAGTTCCATAATACCATAACTCTTGCAATTCCTCTACTAAAGGCCATAATTACACATCAATGTCATTACCTGGAGCTTTAATAAAGACAGCAAACAATATGGTTGTTTGATACATAACTAAGGAGGAAGGTTATATACTGCAACAACCACTAGCCAAGTGCTATGGGGAATGCTTAGGTTGCTAAAATGATTAATACCATCAGTTGTTAAACCAAGTCTAACATTGCGAGGATCTCTAGCAAAACCTGGGTTTAATTCATCAAAAGATTTCCACATATCTGAGTCAACTAGATGCTTGAGGATTCCATCTTTAACACGTTGATCATGATGCCAAGTCATGTCTCAAGCCATCTTTGATGACAAATAATCTTTGAAGTCTAGGTTTTAAAGGAAAATATCGCATAACTTTTTTAGGAACTTTTTTGTCACTCTTTTCAGAACTTGTCTTTTTTCTTGAATGGTCCTCTACAGTTTTCCACCTAGACTCACCACAAACTAAACAACATTCAGCCTTATCATGATTTTTCCAAAATAACATACAATCATTAGCACAAGCATGTATCTTTTCTTAGTGCAGCCCTAGACCTCGATTGATTTTTCTTGCTTCATAAAAAGTTTTAGGTAAAGTTTCACCAGTGGTGAGGAATTCTTCAAATAACTGCATTACATTGTTAACTGCTTTATCACTCAATCCAAAAGGACATTTAATTTGGAATAATTTCAAAATGAATGATAATTTTGAACCCTTCTCACAACCAGGATAAAGCTTTTGATGTACATTTTCTAACAAATTAAAAAATTTAGCAGCTTCCTTATTGAACTCAAAAGGTTGGACAGACTCACCTCTAGGTTCAACATCGGATTAATGCTCAAAAGCATCTTGAGCTAATGTATCCAAGATTTTAGGACCCGCTGCATCATTAACCATGCCTAGTATATCATCACCAGTTTCATTATCTACTTTACTAGTAACATGTGTCTATTCAGTCACAATTTCCCCCTGATATAACCAATGAGTATATCCTTTGACAATTCCGAACATCAATAAATGATCCCTAACCTCATCTATAGTCCCATTAGCAAAATTGTTACACTTAATGCAAGGGCAAGGAATGATACCTTCTAGCTTTGAGTACGTAAAAGCAAATTCAAGGAAATCGTCATCTCCTTGCCTATACACTTCACTCAATCTATTAGAACATTGCATCCATTGTTTCTCCATTATGAAATCTATAACATATAACAAATGAAGTTATTGATAAATAATATTTAATTGATTTTACAGTAAGCCACATCAAACATACAAGCAAAGTATAAAATTGTTTAAGTTTAGATATAAGTGAAAGATGAAAAATATATCCTACTAATTATACACTAGTTATCACATTTTCTACTAATGATGCACTAGTTATCACATTCTAACTATCATGACAAACAATAATGTTCTTCATAAAATTGTACATCCCCACATATGAAGGATCGAAAATTATGCCAGCCTATCAAAACTAGATGAAATTATAATTTACCATAATCTTAAAAATATTAATTTTAGTTATATGTTAGAATTTGTTTGATAAATTTAATTAAATTATTATTAAAACAACTATTTCTTCAATTTTTAAACATTTTAAAAAATATTATTTTAAAAATATTTACTAAAGCAACTGAAATTATGAAAATACAACATAGTATATCACTTAGAGTAAAAAAACAACTTTGAATAAATTTAAAATTTGATAAATTTGATTTCATATTATTTTTAAAATATTAAAATTTGATCATAAGTCACAATGTTAAATAATCTATTCAAATAAATTAAATTTCATGCGTTTATTCAATGAATTTATAATTCTAAAGTTTCTACAAATTGTTAAATTTTAATTAAATAATAAATAATGAACAATTGAATTATAAATAAATGTTTACTTTTTTCAATAGGACAAATTTCGATTATAATTTATAAACACCAAATAAAAATAAGATATCCATTGAAAAAAAAATAATAATAAAAGTGAGCTAAGGTAAATGTTTACTTTTTTCAATAGGACGAATTTCGATTATAATTTATAAAGACCAAATAAAAATAAGATATCCATTGAAAAAAAAAATAAAAGTGAGCTAAGGTTGTGGTTTGAACACAAATCCAATAACTAGTATAATTGAGGACAATGCCACTAAGCTACAAAGATGTTAATTTACAAAGAAAGCACAAAATATTTTTATTTAAACTCGAGGGTCATCACCCTATGTCCTTTCTTCAACAAGGACAAGAATTGCAACAATTATATTTTCCTTTTAATATGCATTTATATAATCTCATAATTCATTTAACAAAAGATCCCATAATTCATTTATATTCATGTGAAACAACTTGTATCTGATTCTAAAAAATTCAAAAGGTTAAATTTTTTTACTTTTTGAAAATTGCATTTTTAGATTTTGTTAACAAATCATTTAAAATTTAAATACATGTATGCATCTCAAATCCATTGCGCTAAGATCCATGCAATTTAAATTACCAATGCCATCATCAATTAATAATAATAATAAATAAATAAATAACATGATTTGTTTCCTAAGCTGTAACTTTGATAATTGTTTTATAACAAATGTAATATAAATTAAAAAAGCAGATAAAAAGCAAAAACAATCTAAACAAGTAAGAACTGATTTCAACCAATCAAAATAATCCTTGTTATCAATAGAAAGATGTAAACAAGTGATGATGATGAGTACACAAATATCTTCTAAACATGTTAAAATTAATTTGGATAATTAAAATAAAATATATGAAATAATTTAAAATAAAGAAAATTAGGATTCTAACCTTAAAAGTTTGATTTCTTTGAATGAACTTGAAATTGCAGCAATATTCTTGTTTTACGAGATACAAGTTGAGATCCATTGATGCAGAGTAAGGGAATTATGATAGATTGTTTAGCTTTGAGAGGATTCAGAGAGGAGGGATTTTTATTTAACTTCAATGGCTACTCATATAAACTATTTTATATTGTAATATTAATGTTATTAGTTTTAATTTTCATAAATACTCTTGTAATTACAATAAAGAATGAATTAATTTTTTTTCTTATTTATATTACATCTTATAATATTTGGAGTATCAAGAGAAATATACAGAATAAATCATTTCAAGATTTGGAATAAAATAACAAGAGATTTTATGATAACTTCAAGGATTTTGTTTGAATATTTTATGGGATTTTAAATTTACATTGAAAAAATAATCTTCATGTCTATCCTTTTGTAATTTTGACTCAGTTAGGATACAAATCGTGTCATTATTGGCTAATAGCCTACATTGACATATGCAATCAGTGAAAAAATAAATAAAAAATGTGAATATGAAGGGCTAATGAATTACAAGGTATTATTTAAATTCATAACAATCAGTCAAATTAAACTTTTTCCTATTTTATCGAAGTAAAATAAATACTATTTTTATATTTTAAAAAATATTACGATCCAAGTTAACAGATAAATAAAAAAGAATTAATTTAATTTCTGATGAAAAAATTGAATAATTTTAAAAGAAAAAAAAACTTGAGGAATAATTATTTTATATTTTAATATTAGTGTTATTGGTTTTAATTTTCATAAAATTATTGTAATTACTATAAAGATTGAAATTTATTTCTTATTTATATTATATATGATAATATTTTGAATTTTATCATATTTATAACAAATTTAAAATTAATATTTAGCTTTTGAAAAAAAAATTAATAAATATTATAATGTCAAAACCAATACAATTTTTTATTCTTTAGGTATAGTGTGTTTGTGTGTTGTATATGACATTATAAACAAGATGAATGAGGACAAACTTTATTTAGTTTAAGTAATACTTATTTGAAGAATACTAAAATGAAGTAGATTTTTCTTTTTATAAACTCAAATTTTGGCTCATTTGCCATTCTAAAATAATTTATATATAAGTAATAAAAATTAATGACTGAATTCTCTTAAAAAGCAGATTGTGATTCTTATTGTACAACAAAAATAACCATAATATTATTTCAAAGTATTTTTCATTCCATAAATTAAAAAACTATTATGCTTCACATAATTAGAAGATTAAGGTGGAAATGAAAATGTCATAATTATATTTATAGAAAATGATATATTTTTCTCATAAATTGCATAATTTTTTTTTTTTTTTTTTAAGATTGGAGAATGGAGATTTGAACGTGAATCTGATATCAGGTGATATATGCACTTACACATAGGCCATGCCTTGATGTGCCATGCATTGCATAAATTATTCATATGTTTTAATATAAATTTTCATTAATTTAATCATGTAACACATAATAAAATTTAAAGAATTATTAATAAAATATTTATATATATGAATTCATTAATCAATCAATTAATTAAATTATCATTTTAATGTTAATAAAATTTTCAATTCTTCAAATTCGTTACATCTCATAATAACATTTTAATCGTGTATACTTTGATACCAAAAGGAATAACAACATCTCAAGTCAAAATTTAAGTTTGTTTTAATTTTTTCTTTGACATAAAAATTAATTTTATGGTAAAATTATTATGATATATCCTTTTTATTGTTTTCAAGTTAACTGAATTCAATTTTTTATCTAAAAGATAATATTTATTAATAAATCACTTAGCCTACGCTAATGTATTTCTACTTTTAAATTTAATTTTTTATAATATTTATTAATTAATTATTTAACTTATGCTAACATATCTTCCCTTTTTCAATTGATATGCCATGTATTTCTTTTTATTATTTTTAATATTTATTAATTTGTTAAATAACAAACCACCAAACCAAAAAGGAAAAATATAAAAACCCTACTTTTGCTGCTTATCCTAATTTTTTGTGTGCCAGGGAAAAATCAATTTGCCAAAATTATTTTGCCTCCGTGTCTTTTTCTCTTTCATCTTTCTCTTGGTGTTTTCCTGCATAACTACTCGCTCATAAGGTAAGTCAATTTCATCACAATTTTATTGTTTGAACCCTAGGTATCAAATTCATCTTTTCATAGAAATATGTAACCTTAAACCAATTAATCATGTATTAGAATTATAAAAAAAAATATGTTGAATCATGAAAAATACTAAATAATATATTTAGATTCAGCCTAATATTAAAATTTTAATCCCAAACCATAGAAAATATACATGATTCATAGAGTTTTGTTTATATTTTAAAATCCTAGTACTTGTACTGTACATGTTGTAATAGTGTTCATACTTGTCTTTTGTTGGCTTTTTGTGATGAGAAATAAAAATTCTTTTGCAATTAATAATACTTTACGTAATGGTGCTTGAATTTTAGGCTTCAATGTCTTTTTCCCCTTATCTTTTGCTATTTTTTACTTCTTGCTCATGAGGTTAATGTGATCCCTTATATAGGTTCATGTTCCCAAATGATATATGATTGCAACTATTGATATGTTGTATTTATAACTTGATCATGAATAAATTTATTGGAAGTGATATATCAAGTTATAAATATTACTGTTGAGAATTAATTATAATTGCATGAGAACAACTTTTTTTATAGGCAAGTTATAGGATCTGTACTGAAATTTGAACTTTCTTAATGATTGTGTATGTAATGCTATTGCTATCTACTGCGATTGCCCAAAATGGTTGATTCTTAGTTTCTTTTTCACAATTTCTTATTAGACTATCCATTTTCAATGAAAGCTATGAGTTGTCTACTGCTTTTATACTATTTGTATGTAAACCTTTCAAATGATCTTGGCTAATTATTTTTTTAAAAGGATTTATGGACCTCCACAAGCATATTGTTTATATATATTTATTTCAATTCTAATGTATAGTGGCATTGTATTACATTTTCTTATTAATTGAAAATAATACTATTTCTGCCATTGGAAATCTATGAAGGATTATTGTTATATTTGTTTTGCTTTCAATGACTGTGAAATTGTAGCTTTGTTTTTCTAATTGTAGTTCCCCTTGAATTTTGCCTAACAAATAAAAGCAAATAAATAAATAGAAAGCCCATGCAATACATTTTCTTTTCTCTCTATGATACTACATATTGGGGTGTTCTTTTTGAGACATTAACATTGGTAGTTTGATTTAACTTAAAAAAATAAATAATGAAAATGTCATTTTGGTTTATAATTTTAAAGATAAAGCAAATCAAATCAAATTGAACCAAACAATTATATAATATGTATTTTTTTATATATGTATTTAGATTAGTCAAATTGTTTTTCTTTTTTATAAGTTCTTAATTATGTTAACAAAATTAAATTCTAAACTTTAAAATTTTATGTGTATCTAACATATACTTACAAGTCCACATGTACTTTTTTTATATGTATATAACAAGGAGTATTCTTTGACAATTAACAATATGCAATAGTGCATGATTAATTTTATGTTATACTTTTAATAGTTTATCATATGCAGCTAGACTACATATCTATTAAGGTCAACCATAAGATATAATATATGTTTTGAACTAAAAAATGGTATATTTCATATTTATATTTCAATATTGATATAGTACCATGGAAAATAATAATATATAATTTTTTCTTATTATTATTTTTTATATTTATTAAATTTCTTGCCTGATGCTACATTAGATCTGATATAAAATATATCATTTGAATTCTTTTTTTTTTTTAATGTCTTATCATTGATATATTTTAATGTAGGACAATTCAAAATCATGGCTAGACGTTGAAGTTTACGAAAAGCTAAAGAAAAATGCATTAAAATTAACAAGGAAGATAATATTGAAAATGTTGTTTCTAAAGAGTTTCAAGTAGCTCTTAAGCCACATCAAGCTAAATATTCTTATATACAATCAATAATCCAACTTATGTTTATAATTTTTAAAAGGTCATTTATTTTTTCAATATTTTAAAATTATATAAGTATATTATTACTTTTTGTAGGAAATAATGATGGAAAAATATTCAATTATGGGGGCTTTTTTAATTTTTCACTGCATAGAACATATGAAAATGGGAGCTTGAAGGAGAAGTGCAAACTTGATGTTGATTTCATTTCATATTTTGATATATTGCATGATTTGAAGAAAGATTGTGAGTTTGATATTTTAAAAGGAGACAAAGTTTATTATTTAAAATTAGATAGTGTTCTTGGTGATCGTGACAGGCTAGTGGAAGTGAAAGATGATAGAGATGTGAAAAATATGCTTGATACTTATAAAATCTTTCCTTGGAAACCTATCGACATATTTGCATATTTGACTATGATGATATTTTTTCTAGTGAATTCGATGATATGCTTCCAGTTTCAAATGATCATGGCTTAGAAGGACTTCAAACTACACTAGGTATACACAATTTAATTTGTTATTATTTCTTAGTTACTTTATGATATATTTTAATTAATTAATAACTTTATATATAATTTTATTTTCTTTATTTTTACATATTTTTATTTGGTAATAATGTGATCAAAAGAAAAATAAGAGGACCCACACGTTGCTTGAAGATCATTGGATTAGAGAAGGGACAAAAGCTACCATTAGAATTTGATGAAGATGATCATGTAGTTGGGGAAAACTCCATTGATTTTTTCTGGTTTCTAGGACAAACAGTAAGAAGTAAATTATGTTGTCCATTAAAAGTGAAGCAATGGAAGGAAATTGGTGAAGATAAGATTGACTTTATGTGGTCTACCATCTTGGTAAGATTAATAAGTGATTCAAATTATTTTTAATTAAAATTTATTAATAAATTATTATTTGTTTTGATAGTTTTCGAACACATTCATGCGATCACCATTGTTCTTATAACATCTTAGGAAAAATTCATCTTTGAATATTCTGATGGAAGGAAATGAGCTATTTTTGGCCATATGAATGCCGTATATAGGGATTATAGACATAAATTGAAGAAAAAAGTACTTTGATTCAAAAGCAACTTACCAACTCCGCTTACGAAATAAGCCTAAACATATTGTTGTGGATGATTGGAAGTATTTGGTTAATCTTTGGACTGAGGCGACATTTCAGGTATTAGATGATTTGTATAATTTTATTATATTTAGTTGGTTAGTATTCTATATATTGTGTTACTATTTTTATTTTTGCAGGAAAGGAGTATGAAAAACAAGACAAATAGATCGAAAAGCTCTATGCCTCCGTATACGGGAATAATAAGTTATGCTCGACTTAGATATCAAATGGTATGGAATTTATTTTTGAATATTAGAATTGAGTTAACTATTTATTTTCGTTAAACATTTTAATTATCTATATCTTTGTAGGAAAAAGCAAATGGAAAGGCACCTTCCCGTGTTGAAGTTTTTATTGAGTCTCGAAAGAGAAAGACGGGCAAAGAAATTGATCCTATGACACAAGATGCCATTGTAATGTCCTTACTTTCTTCTTTATATGTTTTTACAAAATAAAATATTCTGATTACAATTTGCCTTCTAAAATATAGGCAAAATTTGAACAACTAAAAAAGCAACAAGAAGAAGGACAGATTTCATTGAATGATGATAATATGTTTGCAAATGTTCTTGGTCCTGAAAAAAAATGGTTATGTACGTGCTTATGGTCTTGGAAAAAATATCACTGATTATTTTGGTGCTCAACCAACAAAAGTAGAACTTTTGAGATAAGTCAAAGCTATTAGGAAAGAAGCAAATGAACGTGTGGAGCAAGTAAAAAAACAAGCAAGTGAGTAAGTAAATGAATGAGCAACTAGCAGAGATGAATAGGAAATGGGAAGAAAAGTTTTTTATGCTTTTGAATCAAAACAAACAGTGCACAACTAGTGGTCACAATAATTCAATTGCATCGGTAGGTAATTAAGCAAATAATCTCATATTATTTTATTTGTTTATGTTTTAAAGATAATTTTCATTGAATATTTTTGTGAATTCTATTTGTAAATATGAGTTTTACATAAATTATATTTCTTACATATTTTAAATTTTCTGTCACAGCCTGTTGAGAGTTCTTAAGATGACAAGATGGAAGATGTGCTAATGGATACAAAGTGACATTTTACTAAGTTTTTTAGTAAAATATTTTATTACTAGAGTATTATTATTTTCAATCGCTACTAGTTGAAATTAAATATGATTAGTTGGAACAAAATTTGAATTGGTATTTTTTATAATCTTTTATCACTCGAATCCAATTGTTTTATTATTTTAATTTTTATTGAATTAAACGTGTTGTTCTTTTCACATTTAAGACTAATAAATTGAATTATTTCTTAAAATATATTCTTATTTGGAGCTGATATATTAAGATAATTATCCATAGATGTATTTGATTGTAGCTAAATATTGAAATTATTCTACACATAGTCAATTTTG
>CANUEP010210048.1:0-30197 GCA_947857235.1 Jatropha podagrica | reverse complement strand
GTCCGAATAATTTGACCAAAATACATGAACGAAGTTATTAATTTGATAAAAACTCAGGGATGAAATAACTAAGGCTATTTTTGTCATTTTAATGTAAAATTAACGGAAAATCAGCCCTTTTTGGACGGAAGGACTAGATTGTTAGACGGAACCAAACCTTAGGGACGTCCGAATAATTTGACCAAAATATATGAACGAAGTTATTAATTTGGTAAAAACTCAGGGATGAAATAATAATTTTCCCTTCTTTGAATGATTTTGATATAAAACATATGAAAATTATAGGATTTAATTGTCATTATATAAGAAAAGTTTTTGGTTATGCCTAAAATTACCGACAGTTTACCTACCAACGCCAACTATTTTCCAACAAATAGCCGACAAATTACTAATTGTTTTTCAACAAATTCCCAACTAATTGATTTAATTCATATAAATTAAGAATAAATACCAACTAAATTATCAACAAAATAACGACTAAATAATTTCTTACCAACTAAATTGCCAACAAAATAACCACTAAATAATGACAAATTATTACCAACTGAATTAGCTATAAATTCCATAATAAATTAAATACCTAGTTACCGACAGAAAATATTTATTTACCGTCTAAAATTTAGTAGGTAAATTATCGACTTACAGAAATTTTAGTAAATAAATTTTTGTGACAAGAACTTTACCTATAAAATATTTCTGTCGGTATTTGGTAGGTAATATAAATTGCCAACTGATTTTCTTGATTTACCTACAGATAACGACAAATTATTACCGACTGAATTAGCTACAAATTTCATAATAAATGAAATACCTAGTTAACTACAAAAAAATATTAATTTACCGACAAAAATTTGGTAGGTGAATTATCGACAAATAGAAATTTTAGTACATAAATTTTTGTGACAAGGACTTTACCTATAAAATATTTTTGTCAGTATTCGGTAGATAATATAAATTACCAACTAATTTTCATGATTTACCTACTAATTTTTCAGTCGATAATCCTTTTTTTTTAGTGATATATATATATATATATTTATTAGATAATATTGTAGAATTGTACATGAATAGTTATAATGATTATTTTTTGAAACAGTTATAATGAATTTTAAATAAATGATGATATAAATTGAATTGAAGTATGTGTGCATATATATACCGATATTTTATTAATTAACCATCATATTCACATTAATCTCATATGAAAATTTATTTTAACATTATATAAATCTAAATAATATAAGATAAAAATTATAATCAATATTTAATATTAAAAAATTAAGATATAAAAAAATATAATGGGTATAATAATGAGTATAGTCTACATGCAATACACGTTATAAAAATGCTAGTCTATACTAGATATAAATGTTGGAAGAATAGAGAATAATGAGATTTTCAATAGCACAATTGATAAAATTTAAATATTCTAAAATAACTTTAATCATGACCAATTAAAAACTTACATTTTCTTAGTTGATTGGATATAATTTATTAAAATTATTTTTAGATAAATAAATATAAATAATTAAACATTTTCAAATTTTAAGTTTTATCTTTTTTTGAATTTATTTTTAATAAATATATATGATAATGAGACATTTGACAACTTTTATATTTTATTTTTCAAATTTATTTTTATTAGAATTTAAAATATTTTATTTAGGAGATAAAAGAATATATTTTTTTAATATTCTTTTTTTTATATTTTTATGATTTGATTGGATATATACTTTTAAAAATATATTTTTAAATAGAATAAACACAATTAAGTCTTTCAAAATTTTTGAATTTTTACTTTTAAAAAATTTATTTTAAGTAAATAAATATGAAAATAAAGGAAAAATGATGAGATTTTCGATAATATGTTCGATGCAATTTGAACATCTTATAATAATCTTAGTTATAACTAATTAAAAAAATTACATTTTATTAGAATTTGATATAATTTATAAAATTATTTTTTAAATAAAGACATATATAATTAAAATTTTCAAAATTTTAAGATTTATTTTTAATAAATTTATATGATAATGATACATTTAAAATTTTTACATTTTATTTTTTAAACAACTAATTTATTTTTATTATAATTTAAAATATTTTATTTAGAAGAGAAATAAAAAATAAAAAAGTAAATTTTTTTATTTTTTTATGTTTATATGAAGTAGCATTATAAGGAGCATTTACCGTAAAATTTAATATAAATTAATCAATTTATTTATTATAATCTAAACGAAAAAGATAAAAAAAATTAAATAGCATAAAAAATGGGTATACCACAGAAATAATCAAAGTGGTCATGAGAATGACTAGTTAATCCTAAAAGACGGAAGGGTATGGAAATCCCTACAGTTAAATATTAGGTAAGTTCACTGAAGGTCATAAAATATAAGGGTAATTATTTAATGGAATACCAACTTTAATTTGTCATAGAAAAAATGCCTAGTTTTATGTTTTTATAATAGTAAAATATCTTTTAATGCAATTGAAATTTTTCGCTAATCGAAATGTCACATAATTTAACGTCTGGCTCTTTTTTAAAATTAAAATTCTTTTCTAATTTTTCTCTCTCTTCCAATTTAGACTTCTCCTTCAGTATCTTTCTCTCACGCTTTCTCTTTTTCTCTCACGCTCTCTGCCTCTTTTTTTTACTTTATGAACCCTAAATAAATTTCTCTTTCCCTTTCATCTCAACAAACAAACTATACAAGAGGATTAATAATTATTTGATTGCCATTGAAGAACCTCTTTTAAAGTTTAAACATTTAATCCACTTCTCCTTCTCTTTTGCTGAACTTCCAATTTTTTTTTTTACTCTTTTAATTTCTATATAAAAAAAATCAATTTCTATTCATACAAACTATATTAGTGTAACACTCATCGCTCAATCCCAGAGGAACAGACGACGAATGTTACATTCGGTGCCAGAGCACCGTCTTATCCTACTTAAGAGTCTGAATCATATATTACAAATAGCGGTATTTTTATAGTGAGGCAAGTAACACTTTAACAATATATTTTTTTATAAATAATTAAATAAATGCTAAGGAAATTCTTACAAAAAAACTCGCAAGAGTTTTTCCTAAAAATCGGATTGCCACACAAAGAAAATAAAGTATTTCCAGTAGTCTTTCCTCCAAATCAAGATACCAAGTCACATAGCACTTCCATAGAATTATATCATTCATCTAAAATTTCATCATAGCATAATAACATCAAAATATGGGAATGAATGCTAATTACCATTCGCTTAAATACTCATATAGGTAAAATGTCATAAACAACCTCAAATATCATTAATATACATCACATAAATTACAACTTAGTATATACAATTTTCAATATTACTACCATACATGCCACAATATATATATATATATATATATATATATATATATATATATATGTACACATCCTAATACATGTTCTATCCAAAATAGATCCTCTCCTCCGATGCTTCGCCTTGGGTCTTTAGATACACCCACTACTCTTACCTGCGCATGACAGAAATTAACGCACAGAAATTAACGCGCTGAGTGAAAGACTCAGTGGTGCTAAATAAAGTACTCAATTATATCTCATAACAATAAGTGCTTAGAAATAAATTATCAAATTCTAAGTATACTAGAAATACTAAAAATATAAATCTTATGAAAATTTAACTGTAAATTAACAAAATCATAAGTGTATATAAAGTGTTTATTAAATATACATTTACTTCCTTTTTCATAACAAAACAAAGCTTATTTTTAGTTAAGAACTCATACGTATTCTGAAAGAAATATAAACAGATTTGGTTACACAGATATCAGAAACAGAAAATTGGCCTATGAAAGCGCCACCGATTGTGGTCTGTGAAAGAACCACCAGAATACTAGCTTATGAAAGTGCCACCGGTTGATAAGCGCGTTCGCTTAACTAGAAAGGGCTAATAACCCTAGCATATGATCATAGCATAACATAACAGAAGGCTACTAGTCGAGCATGCTCATACCGGAGTAAACCTTATCCTATCACATTTCAATCAAATATACTTAAGCCCAAAATAAAATCATTCTTTTATAAATAACTCTATTTCTTATACATAAATCCTTTGCAAAATATCACATAACTTAACATATTTCTCATAAAATTTCATAAACTCACAACTTACCAGAATTACCACATTCCCTTTTTATTCATACTTAATAAATTCAAATGGAAATATTCAATATATATATATATATATATATATATATATATATATAGATAGATAGATAGATAGATAGATAGATAGATAGATAGATAGATATAGTATGAAAGTACTCAAATAAAGAAATTTTCAGCATTTTCATAAACTTAACCTTTGCTAGATTTTCAAGGTATAACTGAAGTTGTAGGTCTCCAAATTGAGTAAAATTTAATTCTTTAGAAAGCTAAGACAAAATTCTACAAATGTCATGAAGAGACTATAGTTCAGATCAATCTCTAAGATACTGAAAATAAGTTAAGAACACAGACCAATAGCCTAGTCCTAATTTAATACATCTAACTCCATATTTATTTAATTCTTACTTATCCGAGCACTAATTTTCAATAAATCCATATCCAGTGATTTGTTAAGATATCTAGAAACAAATATCATGAAGGGCTCAAAATTTAATTTTATCATTTTAGGGGGGTCAAAGATAAGTAACAATTCAGACATACTATTGGGCCGCCATGACAGAATCAATTTTGGTAATAAAATCATTAATTTAGCAACAGGTATTCAAATTTGACACAAGAGGATAATTTAGAAAGTTAAGAAATAAAACTACAACTTTTATGAAGAACACAAGATATTATCTTGCCATTTTAGTGGCCAAAAGAGACAATCAATTGGAATATACAAGTGAGACACTATAACGGAACTATTTCGGTATTTAAATCATAAATTAAGCTACAAGTATTAGAATTGAACATAAGAGCATGTTTTGGAAAGTCGAGAAATAGAGCTACAACTTTCATGAAGAAGTCAAAAACAAATGGAAATTATAAAAGAGTCCACTTCTAATCCCACCTAAAAACACCTCTAACATCAAAATTCATCAATTTAACCAAAACATATAAAATTCTCAAAATTCATTCAAAAATCTAAAAATTGAAAACTTAACAAAATGAAAGGGGAATGAGAATATTATTGCACTAACCTCTTATTCAAGCTTAAACAAGCTTAGAACCTCTACTCTTTGGCCTTCCCCTTGCCTTTAGTGGAGGATTCTCGAACCTCTTCAAAGTAAGAGAAATAACCATTAAAATCAAAATTTAACAAAGAAAATGAAATAAACATGATTTAATGCATCAATTTCATGTCTAATCCTTGAATTCTACCCATTAAAACATAAAACTCAAAATTGACAACTTACCTCTTCAATGGCAACTTCAATTCTCTTAGCTTTTAGTCCCCAATTTCAACTTCAACTACTTAGTTCTTAAGGATTATTCACTATTATATGGTTTAATTTGGTTATTTAGTGGTAATTTGTAGGTAGAAAAATGAAAAAAAATGGAGGAAGAAGAGAAAGTGAAAATGGCGTGGAGATGGTGGAGAGAAGAAAGAGAAAGTGTTGATGAAGTGGTGGTAACTTTAAGTAGCAAAGTCAAACTTTGCTTCCTAATTTTATGTCAAATGAATGGCTAAGATCAAGTCCTAAGTAATCTCATCCAATGGCTCTAAATATTCATCAATTAGTTCTCTTCTAAATATTATTTAACTCCACCAATCAATTAAATTAACTCCACAAAAATAATTCCTCAATTATTCCTTAATATATCATACTAGAAATAATATTCATTAGTTGTTGCAATTCTCCAAATATATTCATGAAATATTTTCTATCCACCTAAATCATGCAAACATGCTCTAAAAATATTAAATAACATATTAGACACGTGTAGTAATTTTTTCGGACCAAAATAGTACCAAGTCCCGAACCGATGATATAATTCACAAACCTATAAATCATTATTACCGACACTAAAAAAGACACTGAAAAACAGTCTGTTACAATTAGTCAATCTTGAAAAGATTTCAGATTATAGAAAAATCAATTTTCATTAGATTTCCATATCATAATCAATTTCTATTGAATTTGGACATTAATCTAGCAACAATTAAAGTGGAAAGGAAAGGAATAAATTGGGTAAAAAAAAAGAAAAGAGAGAGAGGTAAAGAGAGAGAGAAAAAAAAACAAAAAGGGAAAAATCTTCACCGAATCTCGGCATTAATCCGACAGCAGCTAAAAAGGGAAAGAAAGAGAAAGAGACAAAAAAAAAAGAAATTGAAAAACAGAGAATGAGAAAAAATGAGAAAAGAAAGATAAAGTGGATGATTCTGTCTTCAGACTGCCAAAAGAAAAATGCTGAAATAGGAGATTTAATAAGTAGATAATAAAATGTAGTGGTGTTTGTTTAGTGGAAATTGAAAAGAAAATAAGAAAAATAGAAAGGGAGAGAGAGAGAGCGAGAGAGAGAAAAGAGTGGCAAAATATGAGAGAGCCGGTAAAATACATGAGTGATTGAAGAAAGAGAAAAATTAGACGATTTTCCATTTAAAAAAAAGCAAGTGTTAGTTACGTGGTATTTCAGTTAATAGAAAGTTATAATTGTATCAAAAGACATTTTACTGTTACAAAAATATAAAATTAAATATTTTTAAGTGACAAACTAAGGGTATTTACCATAATTCTAAAAACTGAACTGGACCAGCTAGTTCTATCAGTTCGACCAAAAATCAAACTGTGGTCCAATCCGAATTAAATTGAAAAATTAAGTACCTAAAAAATCAGACTGAATCCATCAAAATCGGTCAAAAATCAGCTAAAAATCTCTAAATGAGACGATAAAAAAATCGGTTCGATTTAAATCTGGGTACTTTTCTAGAAATTATTGATTTTTTGTAATTTGAGCCTCCAAAAAATTTGGGCCACTAATTTTTAATTTTTAGGTCTTTTTATTTATAAACTCAAATCTTAATATATTAATTAAATTAAAAAATACTAATATATTTTATGGTAATTAATTTTGTTTAAAATTTATTCAATATTTTATTTTTTAAAAACTATTTACTAATTTTTATTTTTTTTGTAAAATCTAAATTTAAAAAAAAAATTTATTTGAGTTCAAATTTTTTTTTAATTTTATTTGATAAATATATTTTAAAATATTATATATAAAAATTCAATTTAATCTGATCAAACTATCATCGGATGAATTTCCACCTCCACCGGTGTAGGTATAACCCGTCAAATATTACCGGTCCACGCGACAAAAAGACCCATAAAGAAAGGGCGAGAGCGCTCAAAGGAGGATAGTTAGTCAAGTTAGCTATTCGATACAGCGTAGGGACAGGTTCTTTTCCTGCTATCTCTGTGGTTTCTGTGTTCAACTCTGTGCTATCTGTTCACCTTCTCCCTCTCTTAAGGTGTGGTCACTAAATTACTCTCTTTTTGCTCAGGTATGGCTTTTACATTTTGTTGCTTTGCGTTTTCAAGTCTTAATTTGTGTAAATACGGACGAATTTATACGAACATGAGGGATTCTCTGTAAAAATCAATCAAATCATCAATATAGTTGGGTAAGATCTGAACTTTGTCCCGAAAATGGGTACTTTTGAATTAAATATCATAATTTTGTAATGGGCATTTTCTTGATAATACTATTTCTTTCCTGAGCTACTTATATGAAGTTTGTAAGTTTTCTTTGGTCGTTAAGATTATCTAACATAAAATTTTTTATATTATTTGTAAATGTAGATTTTATTTGGGGATGTATTTGAAATATATTATACAGCAGCTTTAATTTCTTCTAAACTTTCAAAAAATTGATTGGATAAAATTTCGTTCTATTTTGCAAGTGTATATTTTGATTTTTATACGATTTTGAACTAACATTTCAAATTTCTTATTCAAAGGCAATCTGAAGTTTTGCAAAATGCTTTTGTGACAATCTGGACACTTTGGAAGAAAAATTGATTTTAAATGCATCATGGAAGATCACTGCAAGGTGTTAAATTTTATTCCAAATACAGAAGGAATCCCAAACTTAGCAGATTGTGTCCATTTATCTTCATTTCTATTGGAATGATAAAGCAATTCATTATCTTCCTTTCCTATCCTTACTTTTCCGAAAACCATATATCAATATGCCCAACTCATTTGAACAGTGGTCTCTGATGGTTCTTCACTAATACTCAGTAGGTGTTGACTAGCTACAGTGAAGTGTATATGTTCAATAGTCCTGTATTGAATCTTATTCCACCTGTCATAAGTATAAAATGTTTAATCTCAGCATAATTTGTCTCAATCCGTAATAAAGCAGAGGAGTTGCAGTAGATTTGGTGTACCTGTATAAAACTAAATACACATTCTAGCATTTGGAGATAATTCTTGAGTGGGAATGAGGAAGAAAACAGAGCATTCATTTAATATTAATTTAAACATATTGTGGAAAGTATAACTCCAGAAGGGCATGTAGAGGGAAAGCGTTCATGTAGATCCTAAAAATGTGGCAACTACGCTTGGTTGGGAGAATGCTGGGAGGATGCAGCACAGAACCAGAAACTTGCCTTTATTTTTATTGCCAATGTAGCTGGTCCCAATTAATTGCTGTTAATATTTTGCTAAGTTGATGTAAAGATGTTAAATCTTATCTTATCTTATTTATAAAAGAGTCTAAGTGAGTGTAATTGGCTTAACATGGTACTTATTATTGGTCTGTAAATAATTCCTATAAAATAATATGAATCATGAAAATCTTCTCTATCATTATTTTTCCTTTTCATTTAATAAATTGTGAAGCTTATTTCAGCTATTTACTTTTCCATCTTTTATATCCTAAGCTTCTTTTTATATTTTTTTTTTTTCTCTATTTTTCTTTAGTAACTTCTGCCTACAGTACAGGGATGCTAGGAAGATCACTGGCTTCTCCTTTGTTAACATTTGATTCCACAACATGTTTGAGCTTTTTAACTGTAAGTGTAAACTTTTGTCTTGCTAATTGGTTCTAGAAAGTAAGCTAAAGTGTGAACTTTTGATGCTAAAGGGCATCCCAAGTGCATGAGGCTCCTTGCTTTGTGAGATTTGTCCATTGCATGTATTGTACCGATATTTTTGCAGCGAGGTTATGTCCACAACTCAAACCTGTGACTGATTGGTCCTTAAGGAATAAACTTGCCATTGTGCCATTATAAACTTGCAAAGAGATTAAGATTCTAATAAACTTTAACATTACATGTAAAGAGATTAACATTTAAAGTGGTAAGTCAAAGAAGCAAAGACTGGTGATATTAAATAAGATGCTGTGCTTCTCTTGCATTGAGTGCACTTTTCAGTCTTCCCAAATCTGCCTTTGTGTCTTTTCAAATTGCTTGCAATGCATGACAAGTTCTGTCTTGGTCAAGTTGTTGAATTTTTATTAGCTTGTACTGTCCTTGAGCATTGCAAGCATTAAAATTTACCTATCCGCCTGTTTCGGTGGAAGGGCTACCAAAGTTCCTATAAATTGTTGAGTCCAATAATTTTGAAATTTAAACTTCTCATTGCAGCCCAATCTTGCCCCTGGTATTGCTCATTCGAACGTGAACTATTCTGGTGCTTTTCCATCAAGTGTAATCGCCTTTACCTCTCATTTTCCTCCTAAGAAGTGGATATTATGTTCTACTGTACAAATTGATAATTTAACTTTGAGTGATGAAGACAAGAAGACATGGGAAGCATGCAGAGAAGCCCTATCTGCATTCGAGTTCAGTGTTGAGGAGAAAGACAAGATGCTCGGAAAAGCATTTGGTCACGTGCATTCGCCTTACTGGGGAGAAGAAAGAAAAAAAGAAGTCCCAAAATTTGAAATTGTAAGTGAAATATTAGATTATCTGAGGATTCTTGGTCTTTCTGATGATGATCTCTACAAGTTGGTCAAAAAATTTCCTGAAGTTCTTGGCTGTAGCCTTGAACACGAATTGAGGAATAACATCCAGATACTTGAGAAGGATTGGGGGATAAAAGGAAAATCATTACGAAATCTTCTTCTTCGAAATCCCAAAGTTTTAGGTTACAACATTGATTGTAAGGGAGATTGTATGGCGCAATGCACACGGTGTTGGGTTCGGTTTTAGCTGAATGTCAATAATTTTTTCATATATTGAAGGGGAGACTAATGCAATGTAATATCATTTTCTTGTACATCTTTTCTGCATATACTCGTGTATATATATTTTTGAATACGCACCATCTTAATTTTAAATTAACACAAGATTATTGTAAGTATTGGGATGCGGAGGTCATGAGTTCGACTGTGCAAAATCAGCATCTCTGCTGGAAAGTAAGAACAAAATCAATTGCTTTTCATGCTAACTTTAGAGTCTTGAGTCCGTCACTGTGTTACAATGAATGTAAATAATATTTTCTCATGTGATACTAAAAGAGAGGTCAGGTAAAAAGGAAAGAAAAGATGTTAGGTAGCTATTCTCTGCAATTTGATTCATTTATGGAGTATGATCATTTACATACATTAGTAGTTGCCAGCCAAAAAAAAATACGAGTGAGGGTTAGTAAAAGCATGCATGTTGATGTGAAATGTGCCTGTAATCAGTGGATTGAAGCACAGGTAACGTTGTTTTCATAAAACATGAAAAGCATGGCTAACTAAGTGAGCGGCTAGCCTGCAAATTCCCATAATTATATTAGGAAAATACTTGCTTAGATCTAATAATAATTATAGCCATTACATATACTTTATTAAATTCTAGAAAAAGAAATTGAAGCTTTCTGTGGGCAATAAATGCTATTATGAAACCCATATATAGGACTCATTTCCCTTGACATCAATTTTCATGAGATGAGAAAAACTCTATATGCTTTGTACGATAAGGTTAAATTATATTTGGCTTATGATTTTGAAAAAAAAAAAATTAAACTATAGTATTTAAGTAGTTTTAAACTGTAATCTCAAAACTGTGAAAGAGATGAAACTAAAATACTAAATTTGGAGGCCAAAGTCTAAATAAGAAGTTTTAAAATGCTGTTTTTAAATTGAAATAAATACAAATTAAATTTAAGGATAATTTCAGAAATTTTGAAAGCATTTCACCCATCATGTATTGACTTATCATTAATAGATCATTTCATGTTAATCCATAAAGAGTTGCTCTAATGGGTAATTAAATTTAATTTTAGATCTCTATATAAGATTAGCGAAGGTTTGATTCATGGTCACGAACATAAAATGAGATTAGTCTCGTACCTAAAAAGAATAAAGGAAATCTAAAGAAAAAAACAAATCGTTTCGTATTACACTGTTTTGCTCCATCAAAATAAACTATAATGATAATACAAAAACATCCCCTTGAAAGCATTTCTCATGTATCCCAAAAGAAGAAAAAATAAACTATATTGTAAAAGTTCATAGACATATTATATATGAGAGTACTTATATATATTAGCCATTAATACTCTGTTTGGTTGGAGGTAAAGGAGGGGTAAACAAGGGGAATGATAGTTATCTAAGATACTTATCTTTGTTTAAAAAAAGGTTAGTTAAGAAACGATGAAAGCGTATAATGATAAGTCTTACCCTCCTTTACTTCTCAAATTTCAAATTTTGCTGCACCACAATTCGGGGTGTGAGCAAAGGGAGGGAGAGATAACTATGTATATTAGTATTTACCCCACTTTTTCTCTTTTTCCAAACACATAAAATATGCATTATTTCTCTTTATCTTTCCATTAATTCACCCATTTTCAAATATCAATATTATTTTATTATAGCTCTCCCTACCTTTTCCCCTCCTGACCCTCCCTTGCCCTTCCATTAATTGCTCTTCTCTCACCCCATCCAAACAGAGCGTAAGGGATAAAGGTTTGAAAGAGAAATAAACAAACCTAAGCACGTAACACGCAACTTCATACATGCTGACCACCCTTTATAAAGGCGTGCCCTTTGATGTTCCTGCAGTACCAAATCCTCTCCTCGTCTAATTTTAGAGCTAAGAAATCCTGCAATGGCCAACATCAAAACGACATTTGTCTTGGCAATACTTTGTGTTATTTTAACACAAGAGGTAAGTGTTTTTAAGGGTTATGTACACACATTCTCCTTATTCCCTAATTTCCAGATTTTAATAAAAAAACAAAAATTTAATTCCTGTTAGATATAGAACTTCAATTATTATTTTTTTTACTGGATATTTCGTTCTGGTTCTTGATTTCTATATCTTTTTGTATTTAGTAATCAAAATATATTTTTTGTTGATAATTTTCAGCTCAAGATCAATGCAGAAGATGAAAAAATAGGTATTAATTTTATCCATCAAGTGTGGATTATTTGCATATTAGTATGATTATTAAAATAATAAATTTTAATTCTAATATTATTATTTACTTATTTTGGGTTAATAATACATAGAATAATACTTATGGATAGTTGAAAGGAGGGAAGGAGTTCTATAAAAAAATTGTATGGTTTAACGAAAGACCGATTTTTATCTTTTTGAATTATGATATGAAATTAGTAAAATCAATGAAGTATAGTATAAAATAAAATTTTAAAATAATAAAACATATACTAAACCAAGCATTATGTAAAAAAAAATATTTTATCGACTTTATATTTGGGTCGGGTGGTTCAAAGATTTTCCAAATTTGAATTGAAATTAGAATTGATTTTTATGTTTTATTCTGGTCTTACTTTAGTGAATTCCAACCTTGACAAGGATCTATTAGTTTTTTCCCTAACTTTAGTTCGATTCTTTTATTTTATCTTTTCTACTTTCTCTCTTTTCTTAGAAAGCAAAATTGAGCATGTAAACATGATTACAATAATTCCTGCCACATTGTATTCTTTTTATCTCAGTCAATAAAGTATTTTCTGTTTACAAAAAGAAAAAAAAAAAACTAATTAAATATATATGATGTTGAATTCAGATTGCGGATCCAAGTGTAATTATAGGTGCAGCAAGTCATCAAGGCACAAGATGTGCATTAGGGCATGCAATACATGCTGCGAGAGGTGCAATTGTGTCCCGCCCGGAACTGCCGGCAATGAAGATGTCTGCCCTTGTTATGCCAACATGACCACCCATGGAGGCAGGCACAAATGCCCTTAAAATTTACCTACCTATACACTAGATAAATAAATAAGACCCACAAAACTACAAGAAGCAGTATAGGTGTATGGTTTGAGTTTTACTTCTACCATAGTGGAGTACCAATTGAAAAATCTTATATATATAAAATTAAAGATAACGTATATTTATGTTCAACAATTCAAGAAATCTTGACAAAATCCACATATGGATTCAGGAAATGTCTTAAAAGTTTTTACTTTTACTGTGTCGGCATCCTCGTTACTGGCTAGATGGGTTACTATAGACCAAATGTACATATATGCGCGCGCACACATGAACACCAAATTTATATCCCATATATCTCGATCTTGATCAATTATAACATTAAATTTGATTTACAAAGTTAAGCAAAATGATTTACTATCATTTGATGTCAAGTTCTATAATCAGACGAGACTATTTAGTAGCATATGCTTTCAAAAATGGCTTAATTGCCTATGCCATAGGAGCTCATTCTTCAACACGTATTCAAAAAAATAAAATAAAATAGGACTAGGGTTAGGGTTAGGGTTAGGGTTATTGAATTATTTATACAGTATTATTAACTATGCTGTAAATTTTATATCCAAAATCAGTTCCAAATTGAATACAATACTTACTCTTATATAAAGAAAGGAACAAAATAAAAAGAAGTAAATGTACATAAGGCTTTATGCTTTGCTTTGATCTTATTCTCTTACAAGTAATTAGTAATAAAAAGCTTTCCAATATGTTATTTATTAAATAACAATAGATAAGAACTTTCAAGGGCACTTAGGCTTATTTCCATGGGTTCTGAGGCTTGCATAACATGGACATGCTTGCTTGTTCCCATAGGTACCTGGAGGAACACAATGGCACCTCGCACAACAAGTTGAGCATGCTCTATGACACACATTCTTTCTCGACGACTCTCTGCATCGCCTCGAGCATGCATAACCACAATCTGAGCCACATTCACCAAAAAAAAATAGGAAGAGAAAAAATTCTTAGATGATATAAATATATTCTCTCTGCTTTCTGATAAACGAAAATTTGGATGAACATTCCGTCCATTTCACTGAAATTAAATAAATCGAATTTTTATGAAAGAAAAACTGAACCAAATCAAACAAAATTTTCAATTTTTCCAGCGAAATGTAAATCAAATCTTTTTTTTTTTTTTTTTTGAAAAAAGTAAACCAATGGATTTTTGAGCAAGCATATATCAAATGGATAAACTTACTAATTTTCTTATGAGGATACTGATGATGATGCTTCTTGTCAATTGCAGCTACATCCATTCCTTCATCAATCTAAAAGACAAAATGTAACATAATAAGACACCTACTCAAAGTTGGAAAAAAAAAAAAAAAAAGAGAATAAACCCAATTTCAAAATCTTAAATTGAAGCAAAAGAGAATCACATTGGCTGGAGAATTTGCAGCATTATTGACAAATGATTGCCCCAAGAAAGCCTGCATAATAAAGTACAAATCGCATTTAGATTTTAAACTACTTTAAACAATGTTACTGCACAATCATTTTAGCTGCAAAAATGTACCTCAAGGAGCAGAATTGCAATAACAAAAATGAAAGGTAGCTTCATCTTCTTGGCTATATAGATATGGTAAGTAAAATGATAAGGTTGATACAAGAGAGATTTTGGTTTGAGACTTCAGTGATAGCAAAAGGTGGGTTTATATAGACTACAAAGAGCTTCCCTTTATTTTACCTTTATATTTAATGATTCACATGCAGAGATTGTGAGTAAATATCACAGATTTTAAGTTGAGTGCCAGAGAGAAAAATTACTTAGTGTCTTTTTGGAGGTTTCTTCTTCATACTTTATTAGGTTCTTTAATTGCTATTGTGTGAGCATATACAGCTGTTTGATGCTTTGAGTGATGGGTGTATGGACAAGGGGAGAAAGAGACATATAGGAAGAATATGGTCCCCTAATCAATTGAGCTCAAATCTCTTGTGGCAACACCTTTTTAACTGTTATTTTTATAGTGTTTGATGACATAACGTTTGAACTAAGTTTATAACATTTTATAAAGGATTAAACCTTACAACGTTTAACTTTTAATATTTTATGAAAAATTACGTAAGAAGCTAACTGTTGTTAAAATAGTTAAATGCTATTAAAACAACTAATTTTGCTAAAGAGGTTGTGTAAATTGAAAAGGTTTAGTCAATTGTCAAATGGATTTTTCCATTTTATTAACTATTTCTTGGGATTTTTTTCTTTAATTTATCTACAAATGAGTGAATTTTCATCTGTGGTAACCATAAAATTCATTTAAAAAAATAACTTATTTGTATCATTAATTTTAGTACTTGTACTCCTTTTAAAATAGTCAGACAATACACTTGTCATAAATAATAAAAAGTTGGTAGTCTTTGAAAGAGCAATGACCCATCCCTATCCAACAAAAGATGATTAGGGATTATAAAGTAATGTATTATTATTTATTAGGTTTTAATGGTTGGTTGAAATTGCTAGGTTGGCCCTCATTCATTGTGTTTTTGGACTCTCTCTCTCTCTCTCTCTCTCTCTCTCTCTCTATCTTCCATTATGCATATGTTATGTTATTTTTTTATTTAGTTTAATATACAAGGAAAAGTTCAAGAATAGTCCTTTTAAATTGACAGATACATAAGGCTCCAGAAGGGCACTTCCAGGTTGGCATACTTTTCTATTTTGTTTTTTCATATATGCAAAAGTTTATTATGCTTACGATGATAAATCATCTGATCATTTCACTGAAATGAATAAATATATCTGTATTTTACGGAAAAAAACTCTAAATATTACGAGTAAAGTTATAAATTTTACTATCTATTTATATTTAAAAATAATATTTTTTGGCATTTTTGATATTTATGTACAACATATTCGCTTGTGTGGTTAATATAATTTTTAGAACAATAATATTGACATTTTTCAATTATTAAATAAATATTTAATTGATTTAATTTTAAAATTTTAAATATTCAATAAAATAATTTTTAAAAATTAAAATATTTAAGTGGTACAATTAATAAATTAAAATAAAAATTAAAAGCGTCATGAATTTCTTTTCTTACATAAAGTACATGGATGCATCAAGCCAATCATTTGAGTAATAAATTGAGCAGCAGTTTTGTATCTCAACCAATGATGGATTATGTAATATTAAAATATCGGCCCCTTAACTAAATTCTAAGGGTAGGGTAGATAATGTCTCCATGTAATATTAAAATTTAAAAATATTGCACCTTCAAACTAATTAAATCAGATAATAATTCTAATAGAAATTTTACTTTAATAAAAAAACTATTTTTAAAAAAAGAAAAAAATGAAAGTGGTTTAATCCAAATATTAAATCAAACCAAATCCAAATATTGGATTTTAATCTCAGTTATGATTAATAAATTTTGAGCATTTGCTGTACTATCTTAATGGGTTTCTATTCTTTTATGTTGGTAAAAGAAATGCTTAAAAGCTATATTAGTAAAGATGCACCTCTAGTGGGACCAAAAAGGCAAATAAAATATGAGATAAAAAAGTTTTGAAAGCAAGATTGCAGACACAGGCAGGCAAATAAACAAATGACTGAGAAGCTACTTCTACCCTTGTTCTAAATATAAACTAAGACAAAAATTTGGCAAGAAATGTCCAAAAAGCAACAAAATAGAACAGCAAAGTAAATGAATAAATAAATACCCTGAAAAAACCTAAATGTCTAATAGATTATTAAACTGCAAATTAAAAAATATAGTTTTGTTTGCATACGCTACTTGATAAATGGGAAACATGAACCTAAGAAAACCTATTTCTGCCACCAGAATCTATAATCTAAGCAAATAAATTGCTTCTAGCCCATAGCATATTTCTGGGTCCATGATCTAGCTGTAGTCTCATACTTGGCTCTATCTGTCTTATAGACGTGAGCAATCTCAGGCACTAAAGGATCATCTGGGTTCGGATCTGTCAGCAGAGAACATATTGACAATAAAACCTGCAAAAGTAAAAATTTACATCAAAACATTAGCAAAATAGCGTTATTGATCAAATAATTCTCTACTCAAGTGTCTGAATCGTATTAAACAGATTAGGAGATTCAAGTTTTGACACTACATTACTAACAATTTTCCAATTTATATAAAAAGCATCACAATATCTAAGTATCTCTTTGGCATTATTGGACCGTTATGGCAAACTGCATTTACAATTTCTAAAGGTTATCAAACCATGGTTTTAGAAAGACTAGATTAGAATTTTCCCAAACTCCCTCTGTACCTAAAAACAATTTTAGAGATGCATGAAAAAAAAATCAAAAGAAAAATCTGAAATAGCTGCTCCATTAATCCGAAACAGAAGCCAACAGTACCATCCTAACTTGTATTGCAACATCTGGCCTGTAACTGCAATATTCGATAATCAAGAGTCTGTATTGTATCTTAAGAGAGACTTAAATTTTGACACTTTCCTTACAAAATATTCAGCTTTTACCAAAAGGCAACACCTTATTAATGTTTAATAGTTAAGGTAGCACTGTACCTCAAATTGCAACAACAATAATTCTGATAACCAAAGAAGAAACTAACAATATTATAAGCAAAATATGTACCTTTGAAATTGTAAGTGCAGGACTCCATTGTTCCTTCAGAATGTCAAGGCATATGCTACCATTGCTATTGATATTTGGGTGATAAACTTTTGTCTTGAAAGAAACCTAGCCAAAACATTTCATTTGATCATAACCACTTCATATTTGATTAATGACTAAATAAATGAAGTTGACAAACAATAACTTAGTCCAAGAAATAAATTTAGTGAAACCAGTTACCAAACTATCGATTTTCATTGTCTTTCAGCAAACACTCCCCAATTCCAACTGGTGGGATAAATTACACCAGTGGTTACTGATTTCTTAATTTTAATTAAGACCATCAAATTTTGAACAACCCTTCAGAAGTGCTAAAGTTGAATTCCCATTAACGATCTATTGAAATTTTTTACCACAAACCGAATTAAATGAAAAATCAGTGACCAATAAAAGCACACATGTTACGATCAGAAATCCTTTACAATGCTATATTCATTATTGGCACCAAAATTTTTCTTTTTTCACCAGAGAAGACAATAATTGGTTAAAAATCCTTACAGAACAATAGCTTACTTAGGAAAACTACCAAATATATGTGCAGGGGTTGAACTACTCATAGGTTCAGGGGCAGCTCCTCAAAATACAGTTTTTCTCTCTTAAATTTTGTTTATATTTTAAAAAAATATATAAATATTAGCCCCAATATTTAAAATTTAGCTCTATGTTTCAAATCTTGTTCTGCCCTGTATATATGTGTCTAAGTCTAACTAAACATTTCATAATAGAGGTTAAACTTTGACAGAAAGCAATATGTTCACATAATAATCACAGAACTTATTTGAATGGCAATACTATTAGATTCATAACCTTAAACAGAAAAAATACTAAAAATTAAGAATTATATATGTATGCGTCTGTGTTGTTACCTTTGGTGGCTTGAATGGGTAATCAGGAGGAAAGTGTATAGATATCAAGAATACACCTCCAGCATATGGGCTGTCTGTTGGACCCATTATAGTTGCTTGCCAATGGAACATGTCATCACCAGCAGGACCTAAAACAAATATATGTAAATTCAGATTCATATATTACTAAAGCAATTTAAAAAGAGATCATAATAGCTGCTTATAACTAATTAATCAATATTAATTGTATGATAAAGTAAACAAAAACCTGCACTGCAGGATACAGGAGGGTCCTTCTGCAAGTCCTTCAATTCCTTGTTAATTCGCTTTGAAGCCATCCCAAAACTCTTAACTTCAAATATCACCTGTAGAAGAAAATCAATCACAAATTACGAAGATCATATGCAAAGATTAGGTGGAAAGGGGAGGACTACTCAGCTCAAGCACGTTTGAAAAGTAAGCTCAAGCACGTTTGAAAAGTAATTAAATTGTGAGAATGACTTAAACCCAATAACTACAAAAAGAAAAAACAAATCCTATCCACAAATCAAATGAAATCATCCCACTACCAAAAGATTTATTTTAACGCAAAATCTCAAATAGTAATAATAATAATAATTGTGGTGAAAAATCTCAAAAACCCTCATTTGGCAAATAGAAAGGTTTAACAAAACAAAAACCTTTCAAGATAGATAATCAACCACAATTATCGAAGTATATAATAAAATTCCTGCTCAAGAATTAAACGAAACCCTAATCAGCCGCCAATAGATCAATCAGAGCAGTAGTCCACTTCTAATCTCAAAAAGAATTCAGAAAAAGAGGAATTCTATAAAGTATAACTTAAATCTCAAAAAGAATTAAAGATCACCTGTATAGGGGTTTCGGTAGACGAAGAAGAAATAAAAGGACTGTTATCGTGATTGAAATTGTCAATAAAAGGCCAAGCTCTATCTTCCTTATATACATGTTGTCTTCCATGCCATGCACGCATCTAAAATATTTTTCTTTTTCTTTTTATTTTTATTTTTATGTCTTTAAATTTTTTCCATCAGAAAGTTCTAGATGTGTCACACCATGCAAGGCCCGCATCGAATTTTCCTTTTTTATTTTCGAACAAACCTTACATTTATAAAATTTTGCCTATAAAATTGTGTTTTGGCTCTATTTGTCCACTAACTCATGCTCAAACAATTTAAAAGGTTCCCTTATATTAGCTGATGATCCGTGTGAATTATAAATTGAGATTATGTTTGAGAAAGGGAAGAAAGAAAATAAATGAAAAAGTAAAATAATGAAGAATTATTTATTTTTCTTCCTTAGTTTTTATTCTATGTTTGGATTTGAAGGAAAATGGAATGGAGGAAAGAAAATGTCATTGTTACTAATTTACAGTATTATCATTACTAATTATTATATAATATTTATGCTTTCAAAAGATGAAAAAAATATCATTGGTTCCTTTTTTTTAATAATTATTTAATTTTTTTTTATAGTAGTTGTCCGGTTAACTTTAATCCCGTTAGGATCATAGATCCTAAATGTTCACGTGAGAATGTTCATATGAGAAAAGCATAATAGTATTGTTTGGGGAATGAGAAAAGAAGAGAAAATAGAAGAATAGAGAATGGAGAGAATAGAAAAATGAACCATAGTATATTCATTCATTAATTGATTAATTTATATCTCAAAACAAGAGTGTATATATGCATGCTAAACACTGATATGAGTTCAGTACCTAACAAATTAATTACTTCTTGCAACTAATCACAACTAAGCTCCCTTTGAGTTACAGCTTGTCCTCAAGCTGAAAATGAGTATCAACAACTACATTAGATTCAAGTGGTAGCATGTGGAGATAAGGAAAATGGAACTTGATAGCATTTGGACAATCTTAATTTGTATTTGTTGTATGCATTTCGTGCTTAAGACTATTTCAAAATCTCGTAGCACACCCAACTAAGAAAGAAGATGAGAGACAAGCTTATATATTAGGAGCAAATCGATCTTAATTATACTCAGGATTCCACCAATTCTAGTGATAAAATTGCTTCTATACCCTTCATCTCCACTCAATGATAATAGCTCAAAAGTTATAGGTTGAATAACATCTCTCCCTGAGGGTGTATATATATATAGAAATTTGGCCAAGCTCTTGCTGCCTCTGTAGGGCAAGCTTATGCTTTAAGAAGTCACCTCCCCATCAGATGCAACAACATCTAACTTCGAGCAGAGCCTATCTTTGGTTTGGCCGAACAAGCAAATCATGGCTGCTGTATACTTCTGATACAATTCAATGCTGGGACTATAGCATGTCGCCTAACACACTATATTTCTCCATCGGCTGGAATGAGTCTTTTCCCCATCACAAATTCCAAAATTTTTAACAAAATACCCGTTGAGTAAGCCTTTGAATTATCCTTTAAATTTCAAAAGGAATGTGTTTGTTAAAAGCTTGAATTTTTATAAGAATATGACTAATATAAGAAATACTTAATTTATTTTCATAATAATAGATTTTTAATATTTTTAAAATTGCAAGTAATTTTTTTCAACCATATTAAGTTAATTTTGTAAGCCGTTTAGTTTGCGTTTTTATTTTGTTTATTTTTAATTTTATTGCCTGAGGACAAGTAATGGTTAAATTTGAAAATTTTTTATATATCTTATTCTTATAGTATTTTTAATTTAATTTTTATTAAAAATTTTAGCATTTTAATTATTTTTTATGAACTTTTGTTTGGTTTTATTTATCTTTTTAATTAAATTTTTTTTTTGATAATTTTAATTTGAAGGGTTTTTAGCAAAAAAAAATATATTAAAATTTGCATAAAAGAATATTAGAGTTAAAAATTGGAGATAAAAGGTCAACATGGCCAAGTCAATAAAATACACGGTCTGACTGTGTCAAATGTTGTAGCCATGTTACCAAAAAAGCTTAAAATTCAAAGTGAGCTGAATTTAATTATTTAGTTAGTGTAGATATAAAGCTTGAGTCTAGCTTGTGCATGGAGGCATATGAAAATAATAAAAAATTTATCTTGCTTGAATTACAACCCTATTTTGTCGAAGAAAACTCTTAAGTAGAAGAAATACAACACAAAATCAGTTTTTTGTTCAGATTCGAATGCATCCTATGAAGTCTATATAGAGTGAGATCGCTACAGCAATTAAATCATTGAATCTTGGATTTTGGATCTTAGACCTTTGTTAAATTATTTTCTTAGTTTTCTTTCTTTTAAGACTTTGAGTAATTAAGTTTATGTAAAAATCAAGAAAGTCATTCATACTATTCATTGACTAGTTTTTATTCTAAACTCTTATTCTTATTTCTATTTTTCATTATTCATATTATGGAATTATTTTTCAAGTTTAATTGAGTTTTATTTAACTATTAAATCGAACTAAATTCTAATAGTAGAGATTTGATGTAACTTATTTTATTCTAATTTATAATATTAGATTTGATTTTTTTGTTCAAAGCATAATTTATTATTGAACCTAATACTTTTAGACAAAATTTATCGCATAGATTGATTTATTTCATTAATTACTATTGCAGAAGAACTTTTACTATGAAAAATGTAATAAATTATATGGGAATAATAATTTGATGTAAAAATTATATGGTTTGACTTATAGAAATTTTTATAAGTTAACGACCTTAGGTTATTAATTTGTAAGCAAACCACAAAATTTAATGATTTAATTTATATTTAATTATACTATTAGAAAATAGATAATTAAATTGAATTAAAATAGATAACAATACATTAATAGAACTTGTCGGTGATTTTATAACTGTTTTCCCTTGAACAATTAAATTTGATTATCAAATTAATAAAATAAATTGAATATTATAAAGTGAAGTTAAAATTTCTGATAACTTTTAATTATTATTTTTTTTATCAAATATTTTTATTTAAATTCTTTTTCATTCTTTTTTTTATTTTTTATTATTCTCTTTATTATTATTTAAATAATAATAAATTAATATAATTTGATATTTGTATATAATTGTCATAAGATATTACTCTTTTTGCTCTTTATCACTTATTTGTTATTTGTACGCCTGTGAAAAGTGGTGTCAGCTGGCTTGACTAGAGGAGAGAGCAATGGAGGACGGAGTGATGCTGGGGACGAGAGGAGTTGCTTTCACTAGCTTGCAGCCGGTCTTGCTAGAAAATCAAAGAGTAGGTTGATGATGCTACTGCCTCGATCGGAATGCAACCGCAGCTCTTCACGTTAGCTACGCTGGTAGTGAATGAATGGAGAGAGAGATCGAAGAGACATCACCAATAAGAGTAGTCGACAGTACAGCTGAAGTCGCCAGAAAAATCTAAGAAGAGGCTGAAACGCGATTCTCCGGTCGAGTGAAATCGCAGCTCTCCTCTGATAGCTGCGCTAATCAGAGATAACGGAGGAGAGGGAAAGAAACAGCAAGGGAGCGGCGGCACGAAGAAGGTCCAGTCGGTCAGGTTCGATCTCAAGTGGTCAGAAAACGAAAAGAGAACGGGAAAAGGGTGCTGTGGTGGTTGGCACTAACGGGAAGGGGGGAAATGTCTAGGGCCAAACAATAAAATATGTTTGTAGGGCTTTCTAGATTTATTCAGGTTCAATTTCTGTTTGGTTTGGCTTAAATAATGGGTTTTGCTTGGTTCTCTTTTGGTTTAACGTTTCTATTAGTTTGATTAGTTTTTTAGGTTTAGTTGCTATACATAAAATAGTATTTGTATTAAATTTTATCAAATAAATTCACAAGATATTAATTTTATTAATTAATTATTATTATTATATCTTATAATATGATTGGTTAAAATTAATATTGAAATTTTTTAAATGAAAAGCTTTTGAAAATAATTTTCTGAATCGTGCAGAGTGTCATGAGCAATCCTTCAAAAAAGTAAGACTGGACAGTCCCGTTTTCTGAAGGTTAAAATAGAGTATCGATCTAAAAGAGAATCGGACCTAATAGAACTCATTCAGCCTACAAGCACAGGGACCGGGTTAATGGGAACCACAATCTTGCATCAATCAATCAATGCATTATGCATTGTAATTGACACTATGAGGACCTGATTATCAAATTTTCAAAATTATTCAACATTTTCCAAAAATTGAAATACGTAGCAATCCCGCCTATTTTTTGGGTCCAGTCCGAATCATAAATGAAATTCTTTTCATGCCAGAATTATATGATCATTGCATTCAAAAAAAAAAAAAAAAGAGAAAAACAAGAAAAAAATATATATAATATTTTATTATAATTTAAAATATTTTAAATAATCAATTAATAAATTTAATTTCAACGTGTTAAAAGTATATATTTAATATTTGATATAATCTAAAGATTTTAATTAGAAAAGCAATAAGGAAAATGATAAAACATATAATTTTTTAATTTTTAAAAAAATATAATGTTTGACTGTAATATTTGTATATATTTATGTATTTATATAAGTTTTTCAAACGTCGAATTGATAATCTGTTTTTTTAATATTTTATTTTCTCTTTAGAAATTTAGAAATTAATTATTTAAAAATAAATTGATTGGATGATTTATTTACTTGTAATATAATAATTAATTAATTAACACATATATTACAGAAAATGTTAAAGATAATTGTTAGATTATTAAAAAAAATCTTATTTATTACATTTGTTCATATTTCTTTTACCTTTCATCATGTTTGCAAATCACAATAATGGATGCACACATACAAATATTTTTTTTCGCTTTTTTAAACTATTTTGTGTGCAAGTATATTTTGCACAACAAATTTTTAATTGCACAATAATTTTTTAGCAGAAACTTATATTTGCATATAGACATTTTGCTGGGATTGGAGTGTTTTACATATTTAGATTATATTATACTAATCAGATGTGGTCTGATTGATTTTCCTATATCTTATAAAAAGATGTGGAGATTAGGAGATTTCGGTTTAAACTCTCTCCATTATAAAGTTCTATTATCAATATGGTGAACTTTATTGAAAAGGTAATGTTAATCCTATTGTACAACCTATAATATTTTTCCATTTCATTAAGTCAACTTATTTCTTATATGTATGAAGCACTGTAAAATTTTATTATCAATTTAGTGAATTTTATTCAAAAGATAGTATTAATCCTACTGTATAGCTCATAATGTTTTTCATCTCATTAGATCTCCTTATCTCCCACATGTATCAAATAAAAAAATTTGATTGCATTATAAAAATATATATATATATATGAGTATAAAAAGGAGCAATGACCAGTGATCAATGAATGAGAAATGAAATTTTTTAAATTTATTTTATCTTATTAAAATAAAAAATTAAGGTTTTTTCATTTTATGTTATAATTTCTTAAAAATGATTATTTATTTGAAATATTAATATTTTACTTATTATGTGTAATGTGTTATATAAATATATATATATATACTACTTGTTTAGAAATTATTAAATTATGTACATTTTCGTATCTTGTGTTCCGTGTCCGTGTAATCTAACTCTTGATATATGAGACTATTCCATATATCAAGTTAATCAATTAAGATATTTTTTTTTAATTACCAATTAAAAGTCAATTTTTTTTTTAAATTTATTTTCATGTCTTTGAAATAATAAATTAAAATTTTTTATTATTTTATGTTTATAATTTACTACAAATGATTATTTATTTATTTAAAATATTAATGTATTGCTCATCCTGCGTTGTGTATCATAAAAGTCTAAATATCACACTTTTTAAAAAATTATCGTATCTTGTACGTTTTTATATCTAATGTCTGTATCCGTACGGTCTAACTCTTAATATATGATATTACTCTATACACCAAGCTGATCAATCAATTTTTTTTAATTACTAATTAAAAAGGAAGTGTATTTTTTTAATTTGTATTTATTTCGTTGAAATAAGAAATTAAGTTTTATTTTATTTTATGTTTATGATTTGTTATAAATGGTTGTTTATTTATTTGAAATATTAATAAATTATTCATTTAGTATAACATGTTCTAAGCGTGTGAATGTCTTACTTTTTAAAAATTATATCTGTAAATGTGTAGATTACTTATTAATTGTTTGTAATAACAAATAAATTTATATTAATATATTAGTGTTAAAAATAATTTTTTTATCAATATTATTTTGATAAAGACATTATTTAAAATAATTTATTTTTTTATAATTGTGTCCTATTTGTTACAATTTATCTTTTCATAATACAAACTGCTTTGTTTTAAATATATATAAATAATATAGATATAGATTTTAATATTACTATGTAGTATTGTTTTAGAATATTACATGTTAAATTGTTTTATTATTTTGAGTTGAATTTTAATGCATTTTTTATATATTTTTTATTGCACTTTGACCTAGATTCGTATTCCATGCAAGTTTGGGTTTTTTATCCAATAAATTTGTGATTAAATGAATATTTAAACAGGTTCAAATAGTATGTGAGTAATTTTAAATGGATTTGGAATGAGTCTAGATATTATTGGTTTATTCCTTAACAAATTCAGGTACTTAAAATGATAATAGATTAGAATTGGGTAATTTATTTTTGGCGGGCATCCGCACTGCTGCCATCCCTAAACTTAATTGATACATAAAGGTCACAGGTTCAATACTATTATCAATAAAAAAATTTTTATTTTAAGTCATATAAGTAAAAAACCTCAGGTTTGAGGCAATGAGTGAAACCGTTGTCCAAATACAAGAGGTGCCAGAGTGATAGACCGTTATCTAGTGATAAATGGGTTCGGATAGTGAGTATCCATCCTAGCTATCACGTATCCGTAGCTTGTCCATTTGATTTTGTATCCACTTTAAATATTCGGTAATAAATGAGTTTGGTTATTGGGTTTCCATCATAGACTCGGTTACTATCTCAAATATCTATAATTTGCCTATTTTATCTCGAATTCACTCCAAATCTAATATAAATACTAAAATTACTATCAAAATTTATCCCAAATCTGTTAAAATTCCGATCGATCTGGTCCGGTTAAATTGGCATCCCTTGCTAATAACTTATTAGGTGAATTTTAATCTACTTAAAACTTAAAACTATTCTATGTATAAGAAAAAGATTGTTAGGGCTTAAATATTGACGTGACTGGTTCTCATTGGAAGCACAATTTACTAATAGTGAATACGAGGTACGGAAGTGAAGTTCCATCGTCAAGCACGCTACCACCCGACGGAATAACGGCAGTACTATATTCACTCTCCTTTCCGTTCCAGCGCGGAGAGAAACACACGATTACCTTTTCTTTTAGCTCGACTGAAACGTTTCTTTTCCGTAGCCATAAAGGTTCCATCTCTCGTATTTCATTGTTTCTTTCAGTTTCTTGCCGTAATTGATAGCTTTGCATGCCCTATTATCTTCAATTCATTGTGGAAATCTTAAATTTTAAATACATCGTTTGTTTGTGTCCAGATTGCCTTTCCCAAGGTCGAATTTATCGCATTGGGAACTGCATATTAAGTTCGAAGAGATGGTGAGTTAGGTTTTACGTGTTTTTTTTTTTTTTTTTTTAAATTTTTATTTTGATTCTCTCGATGATTATATGTTTGGCTGCTGGGAAACATCCTCGAACTTGGAAAGAACCCCTAAAAGAAAACTAAAATTGTAAGCTAAAGGGAGGATTCGGGTTTTAGTTGGGTTGTCTTTTATTAATTGATCTTTGCGTTTGATTTGTTGGGTTTTTTTTCAATCGTTTTTCTTTCTTCTTTAAATTGTTTGAATTGTAGCAACCAGATATTAGAAAATGGTTAATGAAGGCCCATGATAAAGGCAATGGCAATGCTGCAAAGCCTGGACAACTTGCTACGACAAAAACAGGGAAGGAACCTCTTCCAGTGGAATCAAAGCCTGAAAGACCTGTGAGTATATTGCTCTCAAAGTTTCCTTTAGCATGTGTGAAAAGTTTAAATAAGTTTGGCATCTGAAGATTGGATTAGATGTTAGCATCTGGATGCCTGTGTTTACTTCTAGTTGGGAACATAAGAAATGAACTGAAATTTATCTGTCCGTGATAAGTATCGACAGTTCTCTATAGCACTTTTCTTGACAGCCGAGAGAAGTCCCATGCTAAAGGAAGATTGGATTAGATGTTAGCATCTGGATGCCTGTGTTTACTTCTAGTTGGGAACATAAGAAATGAACTGAAATTTATCTGTCCGTGATAAGTATCGACAGTTCTCTATAGCACTTTTCTTGACAGCTGAGAGAAGTACATGGGAGGAAGTACTGGAAAACAGTGTTTGAACTTTGAACTTTCTAGCTCTGTTTATTTATTTCAATGTATGTTAGCAATGAAGTGGCTTTATTAGGTTAAAGTCGAATAGGATTGGGGATAAATTTTTCTTAATTTGAATCATTAGAGTTTATTATGTTAAGGAGCCCAGTGCTGTTGAATCTTCAAATGTTAAGATTGATTTGTTTTCTCTTTTGTTTCATAAGGAATCACTTAATGGGTAAAATGGTTTGTTGTTAGAGCTCCAGATTTTTAGTAAAGAGGCATTCACTATTGGTTTACAACTTTCAATCAAAATGATTGAAGTACGGGTTACCTAAGAGACTTAATTTCACCTGTTGTGTTTTGTTGATTGTTGCTCTGACTAATGCCTTTGTGCAGATTAAAGAAACGATGCATGATTAGATATAAAATAATCTCCTGCCCCTGTTTATCTCCCCCTCTTTCTTTATGTGTATCTGTTATTTTTTAATATCATTTTGGAACAAATTTAGGGTCAAGGAGGGGAAGAAAGTTCTGGCAGGAGGAAAACTAGCAAATATTTTGCGAAGGAAAAACGAAAGACAAAAGTGGAAAAAGAAGTTGAGGAGCTTCCAGCAAAGAGAAAAACTCAAAATGATGCTGACGAATCTGTGAAACTGCCACCTTTGAAGAAAATTCACAAGGTTGTTGATGATGGAGATGATGACGACTTTGTTTTGCCTGATAAGAAGAAGTCTATTGATGCCACTCCTAGTAAGAAATTGAAGACTGTCTCTGGCAGAGGAATTGCTCAGAAGGCTGTAGGTACTGATTCTGGTGATGAAGATGATCCTAAGGATCAATCTCCTCTTAAGCCTGGTGGAAGAGGATGCGGTGGTAGGGGTGGATCATCAGCATTGGCTGGTGGAAGGGGCAGAGGTAATGGCCGGGGTGGATTTATGAACTTTGGTGAAAGGAAAGATCCTCCACACAAAGGAGAAAAGGTCATAGAAAAATTATAAATGTCTCATGCATGCATGTAGTTGGGGTAACTGTGAATTCTCTGTGTTAACATTGGAGCTTTTTCCCCCTTGTCAGGAAATTCCTGAAGGTGCACCTGACTGTTTGGCTGGTTTGACTTTTGTAATTAGTGGAACTCTTGACAGGTATTTTATGTGCTCTTTTTTCTTTTTTGCTGTTCACAAGCTTTGATTACTGTTACACAAGTAATGTACACTCAGGGTACGTTTTTTTTATTCTCAATAGCATGCATTTTATCGCGCTATAGAAAAGAAGGAATAACATATATAGTTTCTGTTTGTACATTTTATGCTTAAGGCTTTTTTGTTGTTGTTTGTGTTATGCTTGTTTTATTCCTTAATAAAGCATTGATTTTGAAAATTTTCAAAATCTTTACTGAAATTATTTTTCTTTTTTCAAAAAATCCTTTGTTTTCTAATCTTAGGCTTTGGTTATACCTTGCTATTAAGTGAACAGAGTGGAAATGTTAATATATGATTCATATAGCCAGCCCCAACTTGTTTGGGACTAAGACTTAGTTGTAATTGTTGTTTGTACATTTTATGATAACTTGCATTTCTGACCATGTTGGTTAGAGTTTCATTAGCACTAGATCATGCTAGTTATATTGTCATCAATTCTTGCAGTTTGGAAAGAGAAGAAGCAGAAGATTTGATTAAACGGCATGGGGGTCGTGTTACTGGATCTGTCAGCAAGAAAACTGTAATTTCATGCATATGTTATGTTGCTTTAATTTATGATTCATTAATAGCATGTTATTAACACCATCTGTCTGCAGAATTATCTATTATGTGATGAGGATATTGAAGGACGAAAATCTAGCAAAGCCAAAGAGCTTGGGTAGGTATCTCTAATTCAACTACGGACATTTTTCCGTTCCAGCTATTGCTCATACTGTATTTTTAATTTTGTTTTCTTATCTAGAACTCCTTTCCTTACTGAGGATGGGTTGTTGAATATGATATGGTCATCTAAGGCAAAGGCCCTGGCATGTAATGAGGCAAAGGAGTCTGTCAAGAAAGTTGCTTCTCAGCCAAAACAAAGCCCCCAAAAAGCAGAAGTTAAATGTATGATTAAGCTCTGGTTAGTTATTTGCTTTTGTTTAACCAGTTTAACAACTTAATTATGTTCTAATGTTGCTCTATTTATTTTCTTCTTAGATATGTTGCAAAGGTATTTTCTAAAGTTGCCCATTTTTTTATTCAGTGTTCTTGGTGCAATGCATGTCAAGTATAACTGGCTACTGTACATAGTTTTTCTTGTTTTCTTGTTGAGTTGTCAGGGGAGAATACGGGTAATAGTATTGTGTTTGAAGGGGAATATTATATTTC